>OX457026.1:4056107-4334107 GCA_949752745.1 Protula sp. h YS-2021 | reverse complement strand
GAACATGTTCAACTTGTTGAACAACATGTTGAAGAACATGTTGAAGAACATGTTCAACAAGTTCAACATGTTGTTGAACATGTTGTCTACGCCTAGGGTTAGGGTTATGCCGCTTAGAGGAGTCTAACGTCATGACGTCTTTATGACGTTATCATGACATCATTATGACGTCATCACGTCATCATTATAACGTCATAATAACGTCATTCGAACAGGCGCGCGCTTTACCAAAAAAAAAACTGACTCAGCAGAATTTGTTTCTGTTTGATAGGTATGAAATACATGTCTCACTCTTCCTTTTATGTTACTTCGATGTAATCAAAATATGGTGTGTAACTTGCTCAAAAATGCCAAACTTGTTAAAATTGCTAAAATTGCTGACTCAGCAAATCGACCAACTTGTTCAACAACATGTTGAACATGTTGAACATGTTGTTGAACATGTTGAACATGTTCAACATGTTCAACATGTTCAACAACATGTTCAACAAGTTGAACATGTTCAACATGTTCAACATGTTCAACAACATGTTAAACAAGTTGAACATGTTCAACATGTTGTTGAACATGTTGAACATGTTGAACATGTTCAACATGTTCAACAACATGTTCAACATGTTCAACATGTTGTTGAACAAGTTGGTCGATTTGCTGAGTCAGCAATTTTAGCAATTTTAACAAGTTTGGCATTTTTGAGCAAGTTACACACCATATTTTGATTACATCGAAGTAACATAAAAGGAAGAGTGAGACATGTATTTCATACCTATCAAACAGAAACAAATTCTGCTGAGTCAGTTTTTTTTTGGTAAAGCGCGCGCCTGTTCGAATGACGTTATTATGACGTTATAATGATGACGTGATGACGTCATAATGATGTCATGATAACGTCATAAAGACGTCATGACGTTAGACTCCTCTAAGCGGCATAACCCTAACCCTAGGCGTAGACAACATGTTCAACAACATGTTGAACTTGTTGAACATGTTCTTCAACATGTTCTTCAACATGTTGTTCAACAAGTTGAACATGTTCAACATGTTGTTCAACAAGTTGTATATAAGGGTATGTTTAAAGGCTTTTTCTTCATTTGAAAAGTGCATGTTGAACCGAAAGGATGTATAAATGCAACATTTGTTTGAAATCTTACAATTGGCCACAAAGTCTTAAAAGGCACTTAAAGAATGCTCACACTTCAGAAGAAGAAGAATTGGAGATAGATATGGAAAACCCTGTAAAACCACCTATCACTGAAACTTTAGATGAGTCTTCTATGGAAAGTCAAAGCGTCAACATGACTGAAAAGAATGCACATGCTTGTACAGAATGTGGTGCGTTGTACAACAGTCAAGAAGCTTTGTTTAAACATATGGAACATTGTGTTGAGGGTGATGATGACGACAGCTCTGAAAGTGAGTCAGAAACAGACTCTGAAAGTGAGTCAGAAGCAGACTCTGTTTGGTATGATATGGTTCAAGAAGTCTACGATGAATATGATACCAAATTTCAAGAAAAGGTTTCAGAATATGAAGAACAAGGGCTTGAAGATGCGCGTGAAATAGCAAGTGATGACTTTCGACCCATTTATAAGCGTCGACTTAAACAACTGTTTATGAGACTATTCAAATATGCCCAACGTCTACAACAAAACGAACATTATGAAACCATTTTAGAAGACTTTAATTACTTTGTTGATGAAAAACATTACGAGTATTCAAAGGCACTAAAGGCGGCTATAAGAAGAAACGATGCATTCTTTGAAGAGCTTCTAGATGAGGAGGAGGAAGATGAAAGCAGTGACGAAGAAAGTGATATGGATGCCAGTGAACAGAGTGAAGCAGATGAAGAAAAATAGACTTATTTGACTAAACATTATAATAAAGACTTTGTAAATCAATAAATGTTATAATATTGTTATAGATTTAAGCTGTATGTATTTAAGTGTATTTAAGTGTATTTAAGTGTATTTAAGTGTATTTAAGTGTAGTTAAGTGTATTTAAGTGTATTTAAGTGTATTTAAATGTATTAATAAACCTATTCAACACATGTCTTGTTTTTTCTTTGCTTGAACTACAACTTGTTGAACAACTTGTTAAACATGTTGAACAAGTTGAACATGTTCAACATGTTCAACATGTTCAACAACATGTTAAACAAGTTGAACATGTTCAACATGTTGTTGAACATGTTGAACATGTTGAACATGTTCAACATGTTCAACAACATGTTCAACATGTTCAACATGTTGTTGAACAAGTTGGTCGATTTGCTGAGTCAGCAATTTTAGCAATTTTAACAAGTTTGGCATTTTTGAGCAAGTTACACACCATATTTTGATTACATCGAAGTAACATAAAAGGAAGAGTGAGACATGTATTTCATACCTATCAAACAGAAACAAATTCTGCTGAGTCAGTTTTTTTTTTGGTAAAGCGCGCGCCTGTTCGAATGACGTTATTATGACGTTATAATGATGACGTGATGACGTCATAATGATGTCATGATAACGTCATAAAGACGTCATGACGTTAGACTCCTCTAAGCGGCATAACCCTAACCCTAGGCGTAGACAACATGTTCAACAACATGTTGAACTTGTTGAACATGTTCTTCAACATGTTCTTCAACATGTTGTTCAACAAGTTGAACATGTTCAACATGTTGTTCAACAAGTTGTATATAAGGGTATGTTTAAAGGCTTTTTCTTCATTTGAAAAGTGCATGTTGAACCGAAAGGATGTATAAATGCAACATTTGTTTGAAATCTTACAATTGGCCACAAAGTCTTAAAAGGCACTTAAAGAATGCTCACACTTCAGAAGAAGAAGAATTGGAGATAGATATGGAAAACCCTGTAAAACCACCTATCACTGAAACTTTAGATGAGTCTTCTATGGAAAGTCAAAGCGTCAACATGACTGAAAAGAATGCACATGCTTGTACAGAATGTGGTGCGTTGTAAAACAGTCAAGAAGCTTTGTTTAAACATATGGAACATTGTGTTGAGGGTGATGATGACGACAGCTCTGAAAGTGAGTCAGAAACAGACTCTGAAAGTGAGTCAGAAGCAGACTCTGTTTGGTATGATATGGTTCAAGAAGTCTACGATGAATATGATACCAAATTTCAAGAAAAGGTTTCAGAATATGAAGAACAAGGGCTTGAAGATGCGCGTGAAATAGCAAGTGATGACTTTCGACCCATTTATAAGCGTCGACTTAAACAACTGTTTATGAGACTATTCAAATATGCCCAACGTCTACAACAAAACGAACATTATGAAACCATTTTAGAAGACTTTAATTACTTTGTTGATGAAAAACATTACGAGTATTCAAAGGCACTAAAGGCGGCTATAAGAAGAAACGATGCATTCTTTGAAGAGCTTCTAGATGAGGAGGAGGAAGATGAAAGCAGTGACGAAGAAAGTGATATGGATGCCAGTGAACAGAGTGAAGCAGATGAAGAAAAATAGACTTATTTGACTAAACATTATAATAAAGACTTTGTAAATCAATAAATGTTATAATATTGTTATAGATTTAAGCTGTATGTATTTAAGTGTATTTAAGTGTATTTAAGTGTATTTAAGTGTATTTAAGTGTAGTTAAGTGTATTTAAGTGTATTTAAGTGTATTTAAATGTATTAATAAACCTATTCAACATATGTCTTGTTTTTTCTTTGCTTGAACTACAACTTGTTGAACAACTTGTTAAACATGTTGAACAAGTTGAACATGTTCAACATGTTCAACATGTTCAACAACATGTTAAACAAGTTGAACATGTTCAACATGTTGTTGAACATATTGAACATGTTGAACATGTTCAACATGTTCAACTTGTTCAACATGTTGTTGAACATGTTGAACATGTTGAACATGTTGAACATGTTGAACAACAGCTTGTTGAACAATTGTTGTACAATTGCTAAACAACTTGTTGAACAATAGTTTGACGTAAAAAAAAATAATTCAAACACATGTTTGAATGGTGGGGGGCGCGCGCCATTCCAATAACCCACCTATGCACAAACTACTGTAAAACTAAGACATCAAACTGAATTCAATGGTGAAATTTTCATTCAAATCGGTTAACCATAACGAAAGTTATTACACTTTTCCACTTTTTAAAAAGTTAAAATGGCGAATGTCAAATTATGCCTACAGCCAGCTGCGCAAATAGCCCATGACTACATTATAACAAAAACTAGATATAAAACTGAACCAAACAGTGAAAGTTTCATGCAAATCGACCAACTATAGCGAAAGTTATCTCATTTTTTCACTTTTTACAAAGTTAAAATGGCGGCATGTCACATTATGCATACAGCCATCGGTGTAAATAGCCTATAACCACTTAATGTTAAAACTTTACATAAAACTGAATCAAACAGTGAAATTTTCATGTAAATCGGCCAAGTATAACGAAAGTTATCTCAATTTTTCACTTTTTACAAAGTTAAAATGGCGGCATGTTACAAAAATGATACAGCCAGCTGCGCAAATAGCCTATAACCACTTTATAACAAAACTAGATATAAAACTGAATCAAATAGCGAAATTTTCATGTAGATCAACCAAGTATAACGGAAGTTATGCCAATTTTCCACTTTTTACAAGGTTAAAATGGCGGCATGTTACAAAAATGCATACAGCCACCGGTGCAAATAGCCTGTGACCACTTTATAACAAAACTAGATATAAAACTGAATCAAACAGTGAAATTTTCATTCAAATCGGTCAACTATAACGAAAGTTATCCCCACTTTTTCCACTTTTTACACAGTTAAAATGGCGGCATGCTACAAATATAAGTTCCACACTTCAACGGAAGTCCGTTATTTCAAATTACGAAAACAAAATGACGTTTCGTTTACGCATACTCTGCTGTGACGTTTACCCTTCATCATGACGTCATCCCAACACGTGCGCGCGCTCCATCCAAAAAACTGAAGCAGATAGAAACAAACAGACACTATGACGTCACTTCCGGTCCAGACATGATGACGTCACTTCCAGACATGACGTCACTTCCGGTCCAGACAGCACTTCCGGTCCAGACAACACTTCCGGTCCAGACAACACTTCCGCTCCAGACAACACTTCCGGTCCAGACAACACTTCCGCTCCAGACACCACTTCCGCTCCAGACAACACTTCCGCTCCAGACAACACTTCCGCTCCAGACGCTATGACGTCACTTCCAGACATGATGACGTCATTTCCAGACAGTATGACGTCATTATGACGTCACAATGATTGACAGGTGGCAGCAGGCTTAATTACCTTAATTGACTTAATTGACTTAATTGGCTTAATTGATCACGTGATTGATGACGTCACGATGATTGACTGCAGCAGAACTGTCGTTTTCCTACTACTCCCTGGACACAACGCCACCCGGACATAACGCCACCCCTACATAACACTACCTCGGACATAACATCACTCTGGATATAACGCCACCCCGTAGATAACACAACCTGGACATAACGCCACACTGGACATAACGTCAGCCAGGAATTAGAGAAAGACAGAAAAAAGAAAGAAAGAAGCACAGAAAGACAGAAAGGAAGAAAAAATAGAAAGAAAGAAACAATTTTACATCGTTACTCAGATTAATCGACCGCTATCCAACGTCAACAGGCAGACGTTGTTCCGACAGTAACCAACTAAAATCCCGATGTCAATTGTGACGTGTTGACAACGTCACAATGTTTGCTGGGTCAGCTCGTTTTTTCTCATTTCAACATGCAACAGAATACTCACAGGGAGTTCACTTCCTGGGCGTTGACTATGCTGTACTTCCGGTGACTGAAACGACTTCCGCATGGGTAGAACTTCAATCATTCAGCACATCCCCCCCGCCTCCCTTCTTTTCACCCCCCCCCCCACGGGAAATTGTTTTGTAGCAGTTATTTTGCAAACAATTTGTATGAAATTAAAAGGCCGCCCACTAGTGGAGTATAATCCAGTCATTTTTTTATAATTGTTCCGACTACTTGACTAATTAAAATATAACGAGAAGTGAGGGACTTTGGGGAGGGGATCGAGTGGTGGGTGGGGGAGGGGATGGAGGTGTGAGGGGATGGAGGGGGACAGGTATCGATGGAGAAGGGGTGGAGGGGAAGGGGTGGATAATTCAGCTATACATTCTATCATTCTACACATATACATTCTATACATTCTATATAATACAAAGATAGAATGTAATCTTACGCGTGATGGTCTCCGTTGCTATGGCGATTGTGGAATCATTCTGAAGCAGCGACGACGTTGTGTCCATTTCCCACTCTGCATCCGAAACGATTTGAAAATTGAGAACAAAAAGTAGTCCCATTCAAGTCGGATTCGTTTACCAAAGTTTATGAACACGATCGGCACTTTTGATTTGCGTTTGAACTTCTTTTTTATTTTCAACTTTCAAGGCTTAGTGTCAAAGTGAGAGAGTCACGTGATGCGATTATCGCGGCAATTCCAGGGACCCACGTGACTTAATAAATAACACACATGTTCTTTTATTTCTCATTTGTTTATTCTCTTATAGCATAAATATAAACCACACTTTCCGTATACAATAATACTAGCTCTCATTTCTCAAATAATGTACTGTCCATAATTATCTGAATTTATCCCAATTAATCAAATGACTCTCCAATTAATTCCACTGATTATGTTTCAGCACAATATTTTTTGTTAATTGTTTGGCAGATGATACACAAATATGCACTTGCTGAGAATTAAATAAATAACTCTTTGAGCACAAAGGCCCCACTGGCAACACAACTGTTTACACTTCACTGCTCTGACCAACCATTCGCTTTTCACGCTGTGATATTACGTGCCAGTGACTAAACAATATCCCAATCTATTCACAAGCGTAGTTAACAGGTAAAATTATTCGTTGTGTGTTGCCAGACAGCACGTGGCCTTTTTTCTATGCACTCATAATGTGATGATGTCCATCGCTATTGTCGTTCTTGTTGTTGTTGTTGTTGTTATTGTTGTTGTTGTTGTTGTTCTTCTTCTTCTTCTTCTTCTTCTTCTTCAACTTGTTCTTCTTACAATTATTGGTTTTATCATTATTATAAGTACTGGAATTTTCTAAGGTTACAGTAGTATACTGAGGGGATGTCCATCGTTGTTATTGCTCTTCTTATTGTTATAAGTACTAGTACTAGTATTAACAGGGGCTGTAGAAGCAGCGATCGTAGTAGTGTATAGGTAGTGGCTGTAGTAGTAGGAGTAGCGACAGTAGTGCCCTAGATAGTCAAACAGAATAGAAATAAACCTCTTTTATTTCTAAAATATTCTCGCGTACTGTAACGACGCCTGTGTTGCTACATGACGAATGTCGTTACGCAAAACAAAATAGGTTTCGTCAGAGCGTTTGGCAGCTTCACAGTGGCTTATACCAAGGGATTTCGAATGCATGTGGAGAGCGGAATTCAGGTACACGATTAGATAACGTAAAATTTACTTATCATTTCCTTATGTGTCATTGCATTATCATTCGGTGCGTGTAAAATATAATATAAGAGCCTTCGTTGTCAGAACAAAATGCATCAGTTTGGGCGACAAAAGGGTTTGTTGACTCACTCACAAAACATATCAGACTGTATGTGCAATGGAGACAGGTTATATAAGTGGCCTTCTATTGAGTACATTATAATTACCATTTTCTAGCGACAAAATTCTACACTGACTCGCTGTAAGACGAAATAGGAAATAGACCGGTTTTTGTTAGTTCCACAATCTTTTTTTCTTTTTTGGTTCACCTGTATATGAGGGTTCCCACAATTCATCTACTCATGACGTCATAACTACGTTGTGATGACGTCATAAGCATAAAAAACGCCACAGTCACAATTGAGTTTGTATTACGTCACGAGGGGGGCACTCATTATTACCAAAATTTACGTCACGCGTTTTTATTTGAACAACCATGATTTACATGATGATACAAAGTGCCCCCAACCCCCGGGTATTATATACTGAAGGACAGAAGAAACTTAACATGCAAATGGAATATATCATTTTGAGAAAATTATTTATTCAATTACTTTCATACTTACACAGAATGCAAGATTCACTGATTCTTCAACATTATTTTACACAAAATGATCCGTACTCCTAAGGTCTGTAAAATCCAGACTGACTAAAGATTCGACTGTCACAATTTCGGCGTGCACAGAATTTTACGACCTGAAGTGTCTTCAATACCGTGTGTGTCCTCCATTGGCTTGGCGTAAAGCACGGATATGGCGGGGCATCGACACGATCAGTCGGTTGATTCGGTACTGAGGGTACAGGTGCCACTCTTCTATCAAAGCCTGGCTTAGCTGAGCGTGGTTTTGAGGAGGCAGATTTCGAGCATTAACCTTCCTATCCAGATGACATAGATGTTATATGGGGTTCCTGTCCGGGGAATAGGGTGGCCAATCCAAGGTGTTGACATTATTTCGTGCCAGGTAATCTCGAGTCGCCTGAGCGGCATGTGGCCGAGCATTATCGTGCATGAATATCCCATCAACGTTCTGCTGCACGTAGGGGACTACTTGAGTATTGGGTACAGTATTGATGTAGCGATTTGCTGTCAAATTACCATCATTGATCAGAAGCTGCGACTTCCAGTTGAATCGAATGGCTCCCCACACCATCACAGAACCGTCGATAAAACGATCCACCTGATTAACTGCGCATACGGCGAAGCGTTCGGCGACCCGTCTATACGAGCGCTGGCGGCCATCTGCGCGGTATAATTGAAACCGTGACTCATCGCTAAATCTCACACGTCGCCAGTTTTGCAATCTCCACCCTCCAGGATGGTGGATTTCAGCCCACGTGCGGCGTCGTATACGTCTCCAAGCGTTCAAGATGACCGTTGTTGCACTTATGCGGTTGTTGGCTGTGCCTGGGATCTCCATCGCAGTGGTTGCAATATTGCCAAACCGACCGCGCAGGTGGATCAAACGGATCCGGCAATCCTGATTTGCGGTAGTTACTCGAGGGCAGCCGCTTCGTGGTCGGTCCCGAGTGCACCCTGTTTCATTATACTGCCGTTTCAACTGGTATATTGTAATTTGGCTACAGTCAAAGCGTCTTGCCACTTGGTTGAGTGGTACACCAGCTTCTAGCATGTCAATAGCGTGGTAGCCCCAGTTTTGCGGAAGTCGAGGCATCTTTATGCGCTCGATATTTAAAGCAAAATTTACGTAGAAACGTTGCAATATTTTTCTTCGACATAACTGATAGCAAAAATTAGGAATCAACTCAAGCAGAACGAGCTTGTGCCTATCAATATGGTTTAGAGCTCTATACCACATTAACACCTTGATAATCATTGTATTGGAATAAAACAACAGATTATGTCGCAGATTTAGGTCACTGACAATTATTCAAAGTTTCAAGCAAAGCAAATTTAGAATAAGAAATATATTTTCACTTTTTGTATATTAAGTTTCTTTTGTCCTGCAGTAATAACGCAAACATGTGAAACACAAAAGTCGATAGATAATCGAGATGTTTTACAACCAAAACGCCAGTGAAGTCGTGTAGCTAAATATATTGGCTTATATCAAGTCAATGTGAAGACGCTGTTGTCCAGATATAAAACGTTGACCTTAAAAGTCAACAATTTTTAACTTGTTATAAATATAGAATTGCAAGTGTGATATGTATCATCTCACCGATTTTCGGGTTGGTCCTATTTGTTTTTTTATAATGAAAAGCAGCTAGAACGGAACCATTGAAAAGGAGTGTTATTTGTGATATTGTAATTATCACATATGTATCTGTTTGAAATCATAACCATGTACCTATCAAAACTGTTTTATCGGTGCAGAAATATATACAATAGTTTTGACAGCGTAAAATGTGGAAACTGGTCCATTCTCCAGAATAAGTGTATCATAATAAATAGCAATGAACTTGTCTTAGAACAGAGAACTTATTTCCTTCACGAGTAACTCGAGCAATGACAGGAATGTAAATACCAATCATCCCAATATACTCAATTACCCAAAAAAATTATCAAGGCCGTGACGAAGGCTCTAATCCTGGCTTGTACTTGTTGTGTGTTTATGTATGCAGTAATCCACAAAACGCCAGCTACAACACATCTCGAAATTACAAGTTATTGTGTGGGCTATATGACAGTTTTATTTATTTGTTTTTGACAGATTTGCAGCTGATGTGATATGATTATCAAGCATCATAATATTATACCTGTATCGGGTGATAAACAGATAAAACAACGGCTACAAATAACGTACATGTTTTATTTATATACAATTACAAGACCATACAAATATCCCTTAGCCTTAGTTTGATGTTTATATAATATAGGTTGATAATTTACATGTTACTGAGAGGTTAGACATTGAAATCATGAACAATTATCGTTGAATAGGATTCAGACCTGTGAAAATCAGTTGGGTGTCATGATATTTAAAACATGAAAAACGCCAAAGGAACGCCTAAGGAAATTGTGCGGGTCTTCTTATTTAATTACATGAGTCTTCTCATTCAGTTAAACGAGTCTTCGTATCCACTTGCATGAGTCGTCTCATTAAGTTTTTCGATTCTTCTTATTCAGTTATACAAGTCTTCTCGTTCGGTTTATAAGTATTCTAATTCAGCTACACGAGTCTTCTCATTCAGTTTCGAGTCTTCTCATCAGTTACTCGAGTATTCCAGGGGTGCCACTTGGTATAATATCTGTTACCAATAATGTTCAAAAGAAACGCCGAGAAGGGGGAATGGTAATTTTGAGGTCAGATGCTGTCAGTAAGGAGTGAGAAATTAAACAAAATAAACCCTGAATTAATTTTCGCTTTACCTAGTGGACTTCCTTCAGAATTATACCGCGTTTGGTTAAAAAAGGCCATTTTTCTAGCTTAACATGCCGTATTTTGGGGTGGCTTTAAAACGTAATGAATACTTTTTGTGGTAGCCAGTCAGTATTTGAGTAGCCTTCTCAGTTTAGTTTTCTCGTTCAATTAAACGAGCATTCTTAATCAGTTACACGAATATTCTTATTCAATTACACGCGAGTCTTCCCATTCTGTGATACCAGTCTTCTTGTTCAGTTCTTCTCATCTTTTCATACACTTTTACATGTTTTCTCAATCAATTTTGGTTATATTTGATATTGCAAGACGAAAGCTGCCTCCATATTAAAGTACTCAATCACTAAAGCTTTCATAGAAGACTATTCGTGAGCTTTCTAAAAATAGCTAATCACCAATTCGCGTAACACTAGCTTCTAAACTTGTCAACGTTTTGCTGGTATTTAACGAAGCAGAAGGTGAAAAAAGTGACAAAGTAACAAGGCGACTGAATCATTCTTTTTCCATTAAAGTTAGTGTAAATTTTGCGTTATTATGTTTGCTTTGAGACAATTAATTTTTCAAATAGAGTAGCACATCGTCTCTAGATATGTCCTTCTCTTCTCTTCCGTTCTGAGCAAGCAATAGAAGTAAACATCACTATTTTCCTGATATGTCCTTCTGTCCTTCTATACAAGATATAAAAGTTCACGAGACATTATTTCTGAATATGTCAGTCTGTGCACGACCGAGACAGGTGATTTCACTTTGTTTCCGTCGTTCTGTACATAAGTGACGATAACCCCATCACGTCCTTCACGACAGGGAGAGGTCATTTCACGTTATTTTGGTTTTTCTGTGCATATGTGACGATAACCCCATGACGCCCTTCAAGACAGGGAGAGGCGATTTACGTTATTTCGGTCGTTCTGTACATAAGTGAAGATAACCCCATGACGCCCTTCACGACAAGGACAATTTATTTCACGTTATTTTGGTTGTTCTGTACATATTTGACGACAACCCCATCAAACCCAAAACCATGTAACAAATACATCTCATGATAGCCTAACAAAAATGAGAGGTCAAAATTCGAGCACATAAGGTTTCATATGCCAGGCTACAAAAAGCACGGTTGTAAAGTTACAGTGGCACAATCCAAATGCAGTACTTCTTATTCAATTTTTTCCTACTGAAGTCACACCCGACGTTAATTATTCAAAAGAAACAAAAATAGAAGGTTTTACTTATTTTCGTGTAAATTGAAAACAGCACGCACATTGTGTTTCTTTTATCAGAGCCTGATGAAATGAAGTGCTGCAAACTAATGCGATATAAAAATAAACAAATAAACAAAACAAAATGAAGTTAGTGTGGGTGTGAATGCTTTCAGGGTCGTATTAGAGTCAGCTGTGTTCGGTTTGAACAATGAAATAGAACGCATTCACGTCAGGATATTAAAATGTTACAGCTATGCTTCAGTGATGCTCTAGCCAAGTGCATGTGTACTAAAGAAATGAACCTAAAATAAATGCAGACCTCATAAAATAAAAGCATATCTCATAAAATAAATGCAGATCTCATAAAAAATGCAGATCTCGTAAAATAAATGCAGATCTCATAAAAAATGCAGATCTCGTAAAATAAATGCAGATCTCATAAAATAGATGCAGACCTCATAAAATAAATGTGGACCTAATAAAATAAATGCGGAAATCATAAAATAAATGCAGAGCTCATAAATAAAATGCAGATCTCATAAAATAAATGCAGATCTCATAAAATAAATGCAGATCTCATAAAATAGATGCTGACCTCATAAAATAAATGCAGAAATCATAAAATAAATGCAGATCTCATAAATAAAATGCAGATCTCATAAAAATGCCAATCTCATAGAATAAATGCAGATCTCATAAAATCAATGCAGATATCATAAAATAAAGTCGATTATACTGACAGGCTTTATTAGCGACTGATAACTAGAGGGTTGTATTGTTTGCATTAACCACTGACTATGATGTGCATGTTTACCATTACCTTTATACACGTTTGCTGTATGAGGCAAAAACCAAAGGAAGAGCGAGGGGTGTTAGCATTGCAAGACATAGAGTATCTTGTGTGTAAATAATGTCCAAATGAGATACAAATCCAAATGATCTACATACGATGAATTTACGCTGTCAAAGTGATTAACAGTACATTACATTTAAACAGTTTTGGTAGTTTTCTTTTTTTATATTTGGCCATATACTGGGAAATGTTAACCCAAAGCATTAGTGCAAATGGAGATTAGTTACCAGGATAAAACTAAAGGACAAAAAATAGGGAATATTAAGATTAGAAATAGATATTGATGGGATGTCTGAAGATGAGCGCAGCGTTTCTATCTTCATCGTCTGATCTTTAATACCCGGGAAGGAATTTATTACTAAAGCAAAGTATCAAATAGAGGATCCTTGAAGTTGTTTTCTTTGGGGATAAGAACGACCTAACCTCGTCTCTGGTGTTTTTATTTGAGTGAAATGTGTCTCGTTGCGGGAGTTGTTGGCAGAAATGTATTTTATATCTTTCTAGAACAAAAACAGCTTTTATTTGATCTCCTTTGTATAGCATGCGCTGAAAACGTACTGTTGCGAAATCATTTCACTGCTGGATTTTCCCAGAAAAACATGCATTATCTTAGAAATCAGCTTATTGAGAACGAAGACACTTCTTTTAAAACAAAATAGTAAAAGCTGTCCTGCATCTGGGGTGTACAAGTCATTGAAAATGTATTTAATGTCTTGGGAACGTATTTAAAAATCAACAGAAAAATCTCGTTATTCAAAAATTTTTAAAGAAACATCGTGCTATTTTAAAACAAGTAGAAGATTCCAGTTGTTTAAATAAAAAGAGAAACTTTGCAGTATTTTGTTTGCCACGTCGCGAATTTCACCAATTGTTGCTGTTGCAGAAAGTGTCAACACTGCGTATATATTAAAGATCCGAAAACGTGACACACCAAACTACAAACCATGTTGTGTGTACGGCGCGTTGAAAAGAATGGATATCCGTGCGTCGCGTTATGTTATCATCTTTACGTCATTTTTCACACTGACAGGCTGTTCTGGAATCTAACACACTGGCTTGTTAAAAATAGCACTCAGACTTATTCGATATAACATTTACAATACTTTCAGCAACAATAAAAGTTTTTAAACCCAATCAGTTTCCCCCACCATAAGAATAATATCCCGGGCTATGCCGGAATGAGGACCAAAA
Source organism: Protula sp. h YS-2021 (assembly GCA_949752745.1). Taxonomy (NCBI): domain Eukaryota; kingdom Metazoa; phylum Annelida; class Polychaeta; order Sabellida; family Serpulidae; genus Protula; species Protula sp. h YS-2021. Next base: position 4,320,010 of record OX457026.1, on the reverse strand, counting down.
TCCTTTACAGTTTTACATCCTTGCTGACTTGGATCAACACAACCTTGCAAATAAAAAGCGGCTAAACATGTTGAGCACCACATGCAAAAGTTTAGAGATTCAATCAATCAAAAGGAACAACGTGTCTTTGTTTAATTATAAGCGGTATGGCAAACACAGAAAACCAGAGAAAGTATAGTGTCTCAAAAATACTAATACCTGGCTGTCTGTTGTCATAAGACAAGACCAGGCCCCACAAATTACACAGTAATTTCTGCAAAAATTCACTACTGTTAAATAGAGACATTTTTGAACAACTAGACTTTACACGAGCACTGGAAGATATGTTCAAAGCATCAACCACGAATATTCTCCTGCAAACTGAGATCGTAGGAAAAGGGCTGTCATGGTAAAGCCCTGATACTCTCAGCATGGCAATAGTATGTAGTATGAGCTGTTGAATTTGCTGTAATTAACTTATAATAATTTACAAGAAACTAATGTTGACTTCGATCAGGCCCAGCGCTTGCAAAGCTCGTCACATGATAAATTCGCCACATTGCCTCTTACACCTTTTCAGCAAGAATTCGCTTTACGTTGACTATTCATTAAAGTAATTTAACAGAACATTTCCTATGAATTGCACATTAGTTATATATAACGGTTATGCTTTGATCCAAGGTCAAGGTCACCAAGGTACCTCTTACATATCCTCTTTTAAGCCTGAAGGGTCGAAAGTAAGCTCAGAATCATTCTACCTCTAACCGTTTTCGAGATAATTGTCAGCTTTTTGGTTGATTACCTTGCCCATGATCAAGGTCACCAAGGTGCCTCTTATATATCGTCTTTCAAGCCCAAAGGATCGAAAATGAGCAAAAAATTAAAAACCGCTTTTAAGATAATGGTCAACTTCCGGTTTATGACTTTGACCTTGACCAAAGGAGTTAAAGTCACCAAGGCACCTCTTACATATCGTATGTTAGGGCCAAACGGCCGGAAATAATCTCAGACTCGTTCTATCTTTAGCCATTTTTAGATAATGGTCAATCGTTTTCTAAGGTCAAAATAAAAAAGAATTGCGGATTTCACGATGTTTTTTATCCTCCGTCCTGGATTTATAGTCGTTTACTAGCCGTAGTCGTCTCAGAGGAATTCGCATGTCAAGGAAAAAAGGAATCCAACTGAAACACTTCACCGAATCGTACAAAGTCAATAAACTGGTAGATTGAAACTTTCAAAGTGTACTAACAACCTGCATAACAGATTAATACACTCCACGCAGGCTTTGGTAGATAAAGTTTAGGGCATTAAATCTCGCTTCGCAATTTTGTCATCTACCTGATAAATCACTATGATTATGTCTAGCCTGCTATATAAATATCATTTCAAACTTCTTGTCATGACTGGTATCTGTAATTGAGTTTTTGACTACTATACCTTACATATATGACTGCTGTACATTATGAATATGGCTGCCAGATATCTATATATGACGGATAGGCATTGCGTATATCACTGCCAGGCATTATGTACATGACTGCTAATCGTGACGCTTATCATCTGTAGCCATCAAAGATATGACTTTCCACATATGATTTATAGGTATGCCATATGTAACTTCTAGGAATAACACTTATGATTGCTATGATTTATATATTCCTTCTAGACGTGGTGCATATTGCTGTTGGTCATGATATATTTGGTTGTGTTTGGGATTGATTGGAATTACGTAAGCGACAGCTGGGCATGACTAAATTGCTGTTACACAATAACAAAGACAGATGCACATGAGTGCTAGGTATGATGCACATGAGTGCTAGGTATGACACATATGTGTGCTAGGTATGATGCACATGAGTGCTAGGTATGATGTACATGAGTGCTAGGTATGATACATATGAGTGTTAGGTATGATGCACATGAGTGCTGGGTATGATACACATGAGTGCTAGGTATGATGCACATGAGTGCTAGGTATGATGCACATGAGTGTTAGATATGGCGTAATTGAGTGATAGACATGACGGACATGAGTCGTATGCGCAACGTACATGCGTGCTAAGCATGAAGTATATAACTGCTGGGTGTGATGTGTATAAGTGCCAGATATGACGTTTATGAGTGCTAGTCATGACGTACATGTGAGCTGGGAATGATGCCCATGAGTGTTATATATGAAGTACACGAGTGCTGGGTATGGCATACATAAGTGTTAGGCATGACGTACACGAGTGCCACGCATGACGTCTATGAAATGTAGACACGAATTACGTGAGTGCCAGGCTTGCAGTACATGAGTGCTAGTTATTATGGACATGGGGGATAGTTACCACATACATGAGTGCTAGTCATGACGTACATGAGTGCTAGGTGTGATCTGCATAAGTGCTAGATGTGACGTACGTGAGTGCTCAAATGATGTGTGCCAGGCATGGCGCAATGAGTGCTAAGCATGAAGTACATAAGTGCTAGACATGATGTGTATAGGTTCTGGATATGGCGCACATGAGTGCTTACCATGTCGTACATGTGAGCCGTGTATGGCGTATGTGAGTGCTAGTCATGGCGTACATGAGAGCTGGGCATGAGCGGCAGACAAGACGTATCAGGCTTCTAGGCATGGTATCTTTGACCTCTACGTATAATGCACATGACTGCAGGCAAAGTGTATATGACTGACAAACATAGTGTATATGACTAATATCCATGACCTTTGTAGATGCTATGCTTCTTGAAGAGCACATCATGGAAAGACTAATTTAAAATTGCTCCTAGCGCAAAGCGATTCAGACTGATATCATTATGCAAACATTCACTGTGCTATACGAATCGATTGTACTAAACAACTGCTGTTTGAAAATGTAGACAGTTGTGTTTAGAATATTTCGCATTTCACCAACAAAGGTTAAAGAAACCTAGAAAAACATTTGTTATAACCCTTCAGACAAATCTCTTCTCAAACAAGTGTTTACAAAGTGTTATTATTTGATTTAGTGACTATTTGTCAGGAGGTAATTAAGAACACTAAATGCACATGTACAAAACGGATCTAATGACTAACCTACTCTCCTCAGCCCGGTAATAAGATATACATATGCTGCAGGCTGGCACTTTCAATCTAAAAGCAATTTCTCAATCACGAAATTGCTACTGGTATACCAGATGAGGTGATAACCATGATCTATAGCTGTGCCAATTGAGAATTTCTGGATCCCTTTCAGACAGCCACAAGAACAACCAGTGAGACAACAGATCAGGAGAAGTACACAATCATGAAACGCATATTGGAGCCGTCTTACTCTACAACATGGTTTCGTTTTAGAAACTCGAATGCTCGCAGTCCATCAAGTGATTTTAAATTCTCACCAAGAGCTTTAAAAACTTTGAAATGAGTGCTAGGCATCTGTTACTCATAACACCTACCTAACATTAGATACCAATGCTGTTGCTTGAGCTCTCCTGATTGGGGTATGCAAAGACGGAGATTGCTTCGGAGGAACACTTTGTACTCTTTCTCACCAACAACAACCTATGCTGCTGCGTGCATATGTCGATATTTTCATATACAAGACAATCAAAAAAGACAAACGATTTGATAGACTGATCTTGAAAATTATGCACCAGCCTGTAGAGCAAGTAGGAAGAATAGATAAAGGTAAGGATACTTTTTGGATCATTCCAAACGTGAGTGTGGTTTTATTTTTACATCTTGAGTTTCAGCATAAATGTCTTCTCTAATAAATCAGATAACTGGAAACACTTCTGCCCTACTTTCCATCACCTAGTTATGTATTTATGGCTATGAGTATTTACCACACGTATTTACCAGAGACAATGCTGCTTTTTCCTTCGTACTCGATACTGAAATATTGAAGGACAAAAGAAAGTGAACAGTAGAATCTGATCCGACTTTACACCACGTATTGTTTCTTTCTTGTGTACCTCTCAGTTTGTAAGCTGTTTATGAAGGATTTTTGTGAAGTGTGGCACATTAATCGATCGATGGTCCCTGTTCTTTGAAGTTTTCCTTTCGTTTCAGTTGTCCTATACACAGACAATATTTAAGTATAACCATCACATGTGTACGTGATGGTTCAGTGACCACAACCTTACGTTAGCCTGCCACTTTCACAAAACTGTTGTAATCAAGTCTTTGTAAAACACTGAAGCAACTGTATGTGTCTTTTAAAAGTTGGATTAACAGGAACAATAGGCATTTGAATTATGTTAATCAAAGAAAAATATTTCCAATAGATTCAATAGTTACCTGAGTACCAGATCAAGTCAAAATGGTAAACCATTAGCCCCCTTTGGGGGTTATAGTATCATACGTTATGCCCAGATTAGGTCTGTTGTCAATTTCATTGACTGTCCATGCCGTTGAAATTTAGGGGAGGGGGCAGTTTCATGAAGTACTCTGCGCTACTTGAAAAAGTATTTTTAGATCCGTGATTGGTTAAGAAAGAGAATATTATTTTAAAATCAGTACTCAGTGTTGAGGGGTGGTTTTAAAATGCCATGCTAACCAGTTGTTTTATAAACACATGCCCGACCCCTCCGGATCAGACAAGTGTAAAGTGTTTAAAAACAAAACATTTCTTTCAAGTCTGGAAAAGCTGTACTATTTTTCAGTATCAGCTTACGAGTGTCCCATTAGAAAATCAAGTCGCAAAACACTTAGGCACGGCCAATGATTTTACCTTGAGCCTCGTGCACACGGATCCTGACCTGTTGTATGCATGTGTACTGAGTTATTGATCCATTTCAGCCCCACTCATGATAGACCTCAAAGCGTTTTTCTCCACTTTGTCACGTCTTCATAGGATTGGAGTATCCAGATGGCCAAAATGGCCGCAGGGAAGACACCTGATAGGACAAATAGTGAGATAAGAGATAAGTGAAAGCCAATCCTTACTCATCTCTGTGAAAACAGAATCTAGGCTCATCGACTGCACATCGGGGTAGTGTTGAATAACCGAAGTCGTCAAAATCTAGTGTATTAATCAAACAATCACAATAAAAGACTTGTGGAAAATGCGAAAATGGCGACATTTAATTTTAGTGATGATTCCAAGTTACTGTTTTTCCTAGGAGATGGTCTTAATCGGATTTACAGATGCATCGGCGACTTTGTGATGGGTATAAACGAGACCTGCTATATTAAAGGAAAATTATGGCGTCATGAGTTTGTCTTATATGAAAGAGTTTCTATGTTGAAAATTTTAAAAGAATTGATCGGTTTGATGGCTGACAAATAAATCTTCGCAACTTACACTTACTTTAGTCCTACAGTATACAACATGTAAGTGGACTACCTGAGGAAACGTTGACTGTGTTATCAAACCGAGGCTAGGTCCTCAATACATAGTTACACTCTGTACATTTTGCCTAGTATCATAGTATAAACACTAAGAGAAAGCCGCAAGTTGCAAGGCTAGCTATTGCTAAAATCTTGGTATAGTTGAGCATAAAGTGCATTATGTGTATATATATATATATATATATATATATATATATATATATATATATATATATATATATATATATATATATATATATATATATATATATATATAATTAGCTTAATGCTTGAGGAGACCTCACGTGCTGATTTATAAGGTTTGGAGAGACCGAAAATATTCGGAGACCAGAACCAGGTCTCCTTATTTATAAGGCCTCCAGAAAACTCAGAAGTAGCCAATTCTTCTTACATTTTTAAGACTGACACTAAACTTCAGCATAATGTGTATAAGACATTACCAAAATGAAAAATTATGACTGAAAGACAAATTCGAAAATCAGCCCTAAAGTCTACCCCATGTATATCTCACAACCATATCAAATACCACTCAGGGAGACCATTTGTAATTGTCATTTTTGAACAAAATCGGCTGTATATGGGCAAACTAAAATTTCCCCATATTTAGAGAAGTCTACTCTATCACATGGCAAAGTTTCATGAAGGATAGACCAAAAAAGTCCTTTTTTTAATTCTTGGCCCGTAAATTCAACCTACCTGAAAAATAACACGTGCTTCGATTTGATTTGTCGAAAATCAAAACAAAAACACAATATCAAAACAAAAACAATTTGAAGGCGCATGCGCGAAAGATCTCTCGAGACGTCGTTTTTATTTTATTTTTTTGCACGTTTCAGTAAGTATAAGTTATACCATTAAGAACAAGTTGTAGTGACAATCAATGTCAATAGTGGTCCACTTGACTTGAATAAACTCTGGATATGTGGTATATTAGGAAATATATTGGATGTTGCATTTTCTAGAAAGTGGATACGACGTGACTTTCGGCAAAAGTCAAAGTGCGAATTGGCTTACTGGTTGATCAACATCATTTCCTCATCATAATCAGGAAGTATCTATGTTCTAACTCTACTAGCTTAGCACTTTGAGCGTTTCGAATAAAATTTGAATTTTGAATTTCGACTGCGAGGGAATCGGGCAAAAAATGAAAGAAATAATACAGTAACTTTGGTTAAATCCGCCTCTGCCTGTAGTGTCGCCACCTCCCGAAAACAACAATTATCCCGAAAATAATATTTTTGGCCGAACCTCCCGACACCTGCTACTGGTCCTAGAATGCAAAATCTTGAGCTGCTATAAGTAAACTGTTAGTACACACATATAAAGTCGGGTTTGTTGTCATAGGTAATCCTTATAAGCCAATTCGCACTTTCGGGTCTTTCCGGTTAAGGTGTTGTTTCGACTGCAATTTTTGGGATAAATTATAAAAAAAATGATAAGGGAAAACATCAAAATTCTAAATTTTCTTTCAACATGCACACTTTCAAATTTACAAAGCCATCAAATGATCTTTTAAAAAACATTTTACACATTTTTCAGCCCCTTTAATAACCAATGTGAGAATATATTTCTGGCAAAATGGAATTTTGTTGATTTTTGCCGTTTTTATCTATCATTTCTTTATATCCTTATCCCAACTGAATTCAGCCGAAACGCAGAAGTCAAAGTGCGAATAGGCTTATAGCTCTTAGCAGTCATTTTGGAAAGCGAGTTGATAGTCTTACAGTTTGCACTTAAAATTTGTATTTCGGGAGGATAAAATAAAGTGGCGAGTTACAGCTCGTAAATCCTGCCCGAAAAAAATATATCGACCTTGTATTTTCGCAAATCACGACATTTTACTTCGCGCAGAACAGAAAATATGTGTAAAATCCTGTATTTGCCACATAAAAAAGCATTACCGGCTCGCGTCCAAAACACCACAGCTATTGCGAAAAAACCATTGAAAAGTGACAGACGGTCCTAGGTTACTGATAGAAAAATATAGAAGAAAAATCGCAAAAAACATACAAGAAACTGAACTTGAAACTATTTGTTAAAATCTTTAATAATTTTTTAAAATAGCATACGGCTTGTTAACAACATTTTTACAGGATTATTTTATTCGAAACGCAGAATTTTTGCGCATTTTAATGGGAACGCCTAAGTGTGATTTGGCTTATTTTGATGTAGAATTTCGACTTTTTCAGACATTGAGTTGTCATGCTAGTGAAAAACCTGTCACCGCATGTACCTAGCTCCAAGTCAGCTCTTCATTTTCTGGCATATATTTTAAGATAAATCTGTGATATCTTATATATTGTGAGATATATCTCTATGATATCTGTTGGGAAAAGTGATTTAATTAGTGTCTCCGTGTCACTCCCTACCTTTCCCCTCCTTTACCCTCCTCTCCCCCCCCCCTCAGGAACACACGAAAACAGTTGAATGTGACCAGAGTGGTTTTTGGCTGAGGTTTATGTGCGCTGTTTTAAAGCAGACCGCAAAGCTGGCAGTGACCTATTTAGCAATACAGTGTAAACACGGCCCTGCGCTGATAATCGATCAATGTGTGAGAAGCAAGTGCATTGCAAAGTGAAGGCTTGTTGTTTAAAAAAAAATCGAATCGAGAAGCCTGTGGCTTTCAGTGACGGTTATTAAATGAGAGCTGCGTTTCCCTTCAGTCAGTGTGTTTAGGTGTCGATTCACAGCAAAGGTGTATCCGAGTGTAGGGTAGATATGTTATGTCACCTTGTTTTATAAAAAAACAAGACAGTTGCTTTGGTGGTCCGTTAGGTGTTGCTTAGTCCGGTAAATTATTTTTTTTTGCATTAAACTAAAGCGGCAAGTGACCGTTTCCCCTTCTATAAAAAACATTCAGAGGTTACTGCCTGTTGATCAAATTTAATTAAATGTTGACCTGAGGGTCAGTGTTAACCCCTCTCCCCTTGTTATTGTTATTTTTTAATGTAAGCTAGAATTATTTCAGTTATTTAAATGAATTGGGAGAAGCAATGGGCTGATATACAAGAGGCGTTGCCAAGTAAAATCAATTCATGAATCCTGTGGTTCTAAGGGACGGCCGATTGGAAGGGTTGCTGGGTTGATTCCAGTAACAAAAAAAGAAAAAAAATCAAAAGTTACCGCCTGTTGATCAAAGGTAACTAGATTTTGACCGTAAAGTCAGTCGTAAACTCCCGCCCCCCCCCCACCCCGCGTTATCGTTGTTTTTATTTTGGGGGGGGGGTGAGTTAGTGATTTCAGTGAATACTTAGTGAAATATACGCTGAAGTGTGGCGGTATTATTATTATTTTTTCTTTGGTTTTTGTGAAGTTTGGAAGTGAAGTGAAACGGAAACAGTAGCAGGTTGTGTTACGGTAAAGTGTACGTGAGCGAGTAGTTTCACGATAACGGTGCCACCGAAATAAATGTGTGCTTTTTCTTAGTTTACCATTGTTAGGATTTAAAAGTAAGATCAATGCGAGAGTTTAAATCATTATTAATCATAATTAATAACCAGGTGCATTAAAAAAGTTTGCAGTGGAGGAACATACGTGCTCCGCACGTCCATACGGCCAGTGACCTATTTAGCAATATAGTGTAAACACGGCCCTGCGCTGATAATCGATCAATGTGTGAGAAGCAAGAGCATTGCAAAGTGAAGGACTGTTGATTTATATAAAACCCATTCGAGAAGCGTGCAGTTTTCATTGTCGGTTATTAAGTGAGAGCTGCGTTTCCCTTCAGTCAGTGTGTTTAGGTGTTGATTCACAGCAAAGGTGTATCCCAGTGTAGGGTAGATATGTTAGGTCGCCTTTTTTATGAAAAAAAACAAGACAGTTGCTTTGGTGGTGGGTTAGGTGTTGTTTAGTCCGGTAAATTGTTTTTTTTTCATTAAACTAAAGCGGCAAGTGACCGTATCCCCATCTTAAAAAACATTCAGAGGTTACTGCCTGTTGATCAAATTTAATTAAATGTTGACCTGAGGGTCAGTGTTAACCCCTCCTCCCTCGTTATTGTTATTTTTTAATGTAAGCTAGAATTATTTCAGTTAGTTAACCCAATTGGGAGAAGCAATGGGCTGATATACAAGAGGCGTTGCCAAGTAAAATCAATTCGTGAAACCTGTGGTTTTAAGGGACGGCCGAATGGAAGCTGCGTCTATCCTCAGTCAATGTGTAAAGCTGTGTTCATGCAGTGCTGGGTTGATTCCAGTAACAAAAAAAGAAAAAAAATCAAAAGTTACCGCCTGTTGATCAAAGGTAACTAGATTTTGACCGTAAAGTCAGTCGTAAACACCCCCCCCCCCCGCGTTATGGTTGTTTTTATTTTTAGTGAGCTAGTGGTTTCAGTAAATACATAGTGAAATATACGCTTAAGTGCGGGCTTTTTCTTTGGTTCTGTGAAGTGTGGAAGTGAAGTGAAATGGAAACAGTAGCAGATTGTTTTACGGTAAAGTGTACGTGTGCGAGTAGTTTCACGATAACGGTGCCACCGAAATAAATGTGTGCTTTTTTTAGCTTACCATTGTTAGCATTTAAAAGTAAGATCAATACGAGAGTTTAAATCATTATTAATCATAATTAATAACCAGGTGCATTAAAAAGGTTTAAAGTGGAGGAACATGCGTGATCTGCACGTCCATACGGCCAGGTACTGATATCTTGTGTATATATACGGTGGCGGATGTTGTGGTAAACCAAAGTCAAATATTATGGGTGTACAAACTAATTTTATACGTAATTCTGCATCTATCAACTATTTTAGTATATATTTAACAAAAACCCACAACCCCTTCATTTAAATATCTGGTCACTTGACTTGGGTGACGTAACATTTAAAGGCCAGAATGCAAACAAACATTTCGCAGGTGGATGTGGAAGCTAACTTTTCTACACTTTTATGAGCAAACAAAAGATATACAACTCACTAAAAATTGTGCCTGTTTTACAAAAGGGTGTATGGGCATGAATTATCTGTAACTGTTTGAATAGTAGGGATTGGTATGCAGGATTCGTGCCTCAGAGCATATGAAGTTGATCCCTGTTAGTGGAACAATGAAAGGCTTCGTAGCTCTGACAGAGAGATATATGACTATTTGCTACCTCCCAGAAGAATTAATTTCAAGCCCTGCTTCAGATATAAAAAAGCTCTACCTATGTTGGCATATTCTGTTTATGGTCTCCCAAAGTCGTATTTTAGGGTTATGTATATATGAGTGAATGTATATGATGCACATTTCGTCTCCCCATTTACCCTTTTTTCATGTATGATCTCTCTAGCTGTTAACTTCAGTGTCTTTTAAGATATACGAAAGGTCTATCTATGTTGGCATATTCTGAGAATGGTCTCCCAATGTCGTATGTCAGGGTTATATACGAGCAAAAATAACCGATGAACATTTGGTCCACTGTTTACTTATTTTCATATTAGGTCTCTCTTAGTGTTATCTTTGTATCTTTTCAACAAAATTTTTGTCATATTCTCTTTGTTTTATCACAATGGGTTCTTGAGGTCTGTTAGAAGCTTCATATCGATCTTTATCGGATTGTTCTCGTTCAACCAAGAAACGGAATACTGAAATTTGCCTTTCAGGGTTACGAGGCGGTGAACTTTACCTTGTTGCTTCTACTCTTTCCATGCCATTCCCCTCTCTACACAAACTTAAAGATATGACTTTGTCGCTTTATTGGAAATAAACTATGTCAATGTCGCTGCGGAGAATCACTTTTTCATTCTCTTGCCTTTACTTTAGGTGCCGTGACCTCTCAGATTGGGATTTTCACGATGTTAACATTGTCAATAAAAACATCAGCACATTTTTATCCAATTCGCATTTGAAACAAACGTTTTAAGTCTTAAATACTGCGACCGGGGTTCAAACGAGAGACCCAAACTTCCTAGAACGACTAATAACAATATCTGTAAACTCTCTGTTGAATGTTGACAAAACAGAAAAGATCGCACACAAAATGTACCACTATTACGGAGTCTCCCTGACCTTACGAGTCGAGCATTAATTTCTGTTTATGTTGATATTGATTGTTGCTGTGCAGTTGTGAAACGATTTGATACTACACCTCCAAAAGACTATCAGTATCAAGGCCCAAATCAAATTGCTGCTCATTATCTACTTTTCGAACTGCCTGGACTGAAGCAAAATTCTCTTGTCCGAGAGTAACTGCGTTATTATATTGACCATTTTTTCCATAGCTGTCTTCCTTCAGCAAGCACTTTTCTCGAGGTTTGTTCTCTTTCACACAATTTGCCAGTTAGGCCAAGGGACGATCTGATTGTGCTCTCCATTGCTCTTTTTTGCTCATTTTTTGTGTTCGCAGGGCCGAATGCTAGCCTCCGATTTATGCAAAGTGACAATCATAATTTGCCTTGCATCAAAGGTTTCATCCAAAATAGTGACGCATGTGTCGCGAAGTGATTTGTGTATCCGTGCTTTGTGGTGTCCAACAAAACACCATACTAAGCCCCACGCCTTTTGTCATTTTCATTAATGACCTCCCACTTCGAGCCCAGCCATCAGTGCGCTTGTTTGCTGACGACTGTGTCCGTTTCTGTGAGATTAGAGATGAACGTGACCATCTAATTGTACAGCAAGACTTAGAAGCCTTGAATTCTTGGGAGAACGAGTGGCTAATGGAATTCAATCCAGACAATTATTTTGTGCGCACTATTTAAAAAAGCGGTATCCAAAACTAAATAAATAATCATTGAAAAACACAGTAATTTAGACAGCCGATTCAACAACCCATCTAGGTGATGGAATTTCTAAAGACTTAAAGAAGTCGCTTGTCAGGTGTGGGATCCCCACCTAGAGTGCCACATCTTCAAATTAGAGTCAGTGTAGGAGGGCAGTACGATACGCGACAAATAGGTATCATAACAACAGTTCGGTCACCGATAAACATACATTCTATCATCTTCGAACCACCATACCACACCACCCAGCAACACAATAACACAAGTGTGCTCCAAGTGTCATTCCGGATAACATCAAGTTATATTAAGCAGACACATAAGTTATCGAAAGAACATATGGAATGAGTTACCCTATTGTTACAGAGCTGACACAATATTACCTTAATGTGGTGCTACTAATCAGTCAATCAAGCAATCAGGACGCTGGTATATATTTCTCATCGATTTTCTGTCCTCCTTTATTATCAAATGACTGATATTGAACATGCTATTTTAATTTTTGTTTTAGAACATGAGTACTCATCCTAAAGTACGCTACATCATGTATATTAATGAAGAAAAAAATTTTAAGGCCACCTTATCCTTTTGCCAGTGTTTTGACCTTGAAATTCAAACTTATGTCTGTGGCGATAAGAAAGGAATTTTGTTTTTCTGCGAAGTAGATTTTCTGAAAGCTTTAGGATGGGTAAACAAGAGATTTTGCGTGCGGTATCACTCATTTTGAAAGGTAGCCCTATAATTAAGGGGAATAAGACTTGGTTTTTAAAACCTAAAATTTATTGCACTAACACAAACAAATATGCTATTCAGGGGATTTTCTGTTTCTTAACATGTATGTGTTTTTTATTTAAAATCTTTTCTGTTGCAAGATCTCGCAAGTTAAGAGTCAACTTCGTCTGTAAGACTGTAATACAGTTCCATTGTTAAAAAACAGTTGTTGAAAATTGTTTACGTAGCTTCTAAAAATGGATTTTTGTAATTTGCAAAAAAAAAAAAACTCAGCGAAAAAAAACATGATTGAAGATACTTTGGACTTCTTTGTATATCAAAATCAGCTTGTTGTATGTTGTGATGACTGTTACTTTTGTGACAAAATAATATAGCTATTGGTTGAAACAAGAAATATGTTTTCGTAGCCATCCAGTTAGGATGTACACAAAAGATTTGAAAAATTTTCACCCCCTTTCCCCTGTACACCAAAAGTTACGTTATTATGGATTTGAACATTAGCGCCCGCACTGGTCTAGACACCCCCTCCTTAAATCCGTCCTAAATGTATGGCCCCTTAGGCATATAATAAAAGCACTGTCATTGTACGTATCTGGTATGAAGTATTACTATTTTGTAGTTCCAGGAGAAGTCGGACGAAATGGCTCGTGCTCAGCGTATGGTGCGTTATTTATTTTTTATGAAATATCTGTGCTTTATCTTTTATCTTCAAAAGTTTTATGAGATTTTTGGGCCTATAAATTAAGCTAGGGGTGGGAGAGCTGCCAATCAGAGGTCCCTCTTTATTCTTCGTACATACAAAATATGTACATACATTCATAAGAGATATAGAACGTGCCACTTTGAGAGACGTTATTTACTAATTTATAAGTGTTAGTGTGACCCAGAATTTTGGTAGACCTAAATGATGTTAACTTCGATGAGGAGGTAAGATAAGATTTAAAAATTGTTATCTCAAAATATTAATTTAAACAAAATGATCGTTTATTCTTCTTCATAATTTTCAGCTTCTTGCTGCTAAAGAAAAGTCTACTGGAAATATGCAGGTAAACTGAATAATGTTATTCAGAAATTGATCGTCGTTTACAGTTGCGTATAGACGGGTATATTTACTTTACTGTTGATTGGTTTCATTAATTTAATTGGTTCAATATAGGGATTAACAGTAAGACAAACATCAAGTTCAATATTTCAAGAAAGAGGGTACACTCTGTATTCCATAAAAATTGAAGAGCTTTCAGTTTTTGAAAGGACAATTTGCATCTTACTTTTATTGTACTCTAATTATTTCTACCCTTTTAAGAGAATTTTCAATATGCATATGAATATTGCATTTTACTAAGCGTACGTGCGTACAGTGGGCAGGGGGTATGGTCCAAAGCGTACGCACTGCGTACAAGGGGGGATCGGAAACTGACACATTTTTGCGTACGTACTAAATATTCACAACAATCTAGGGTATGATTGTCTAGATTGGCTAAAAAGATGATATTATCACTATGATATATTATAAATATACTGGTATGTTGTTTTATTTTTATGTAGTCACACATTGTGTTTCCCTTTTGGGTACTTGATCTGCTGTCAAGTGGTCTGCAGAAGATACTATTGCAGTGAAGGGCCTTATCCTAGTATGTATCTCACTCATTTAACCAAACAAAATTATAAATATTAAAAGTATAAATAGTTTGAAGGACTTTTCAGGGTGATCTGTTCTTAGAAATTATTATAGCTTGTAATTTATAAGGTATAGGAAAATTGACCTGGGCGGTTTAGTTATTCTAAAATATTGATATACAAATTTGTCCATTACGGTGTCAATTGGTTAAATTTTAAATGTCCATTTCTTTCCTTTCAGGCAAGGCGAAGATTATAGAATTCCTCGGCATGAAATCCACAAAGAGTATCGAACACTTACCCCAAGATGAACAGTACAAAAAGATACGAGCTAAAGTGACCAACGAAAGAAAGACAGTGCACATCAACATAAATAAAAATCTTGAGGTACTATTATCAAAGAAACAGCAGGTTAACCTAGATGATAAAGTTGAAGGGTGATGGAACACTTGTCTTAAAAGTACCCAGTCTTTGAAGTTTGCGGGCCCTTAAGTATATCGTCGCTACGCAACTACGTAGGCAGCAGGATGTCACTTCATTGCAGTGTAACCCCTTTTTGGCAACGTTCCAACGACCACATGATTCTTTCTTCACATTTTATTTGAGTACAGTATTGAATTTAAAAAAAAACAACGGAACAGAACCGAAATTTTGGAATTCGGTTTTCGGTAATCATCCAACAGAGAAATTTCGCTCGGATTTCGCTGAAACCGGCACGCCCCTACTATTCTCAAATAAGAATTTTGAGTATACTTATCGACTGTGATAGCGTAGTTTAACGTTTCATTTATTTGTAGATCTCCAATACCAGACTTAGGTAGACCATGCTCGAAAAAAGAAAATAGGTAGACCTCATTTATATTCTTTGGATAAAAACATTTGTAAGTAAAGACATACGCAATGCTTTGTTTGTGAACGATTGTGACATTGTTCCTTCCAAATGTACGGCCCCACAAATAATTATGTAAATTCTCCTTATGTACCATGAATGAGTATGGCATATCTCAATCGCAGCAACAATGTATAGATTTATATTTATTCATTTCATACTTTTTAAAGTTTTGTTACTTTCAATAACAAGAAGCACTAACATAACACCCCAGAATAAATAACGACATCGGAAAGTGAACATCCATTTTGCACGTGCGCAAAAAGAGAGGGGAGCATGTCTATCCGTGTGAGTACGCTATTGTTAAACTCTATAATGAAGGCTCAATTTTTGACATACATAGGGGGAGAGGGGATAAAAGAGTAACAAATTTTTGCGCACGCACTAAAGGAATGGCCCAAAATCTCAAGCGCGCTCTAAAGGACTAAAAGATCACGAAGGAAATTCACGGAAAAAGGGAATTGTACGTTTGCTCGAATCCCATAGAAGCACCCAGCCCATGGGCTATCCCTATAATAATACCTTTTGTGATGATATTTTTTCGGGGATAGGGAGATTTTATGTATCACTTTATATATGTATTTTTGTTCTTAATATTTATTGCCTATGTGCCTGTATTTGATGGTTTGAGGTTAAAGATAAGTAACAACCAATGTGTCATTGCTTCATGGTTGAAAAATGGTTGAAACACAAATAAAAACAGTACATCATATTTCACTTCTCTTTTATTAACACTCTCAAAAATGGTAGTGGCTTGATCAATTCGACATCGGACGGATAGCACCCAGTATATTTAATCACTAAATATATGATGTCTTGCGCCCAGTCAACAATTTGACCTCACTGTGATCTCACTGTGACTTAACAACAACCACGTGCTCATGTCATAGTATGATGTCACTGTGAGCTAAATTGTCATAATGTGCCATTGGGTAGAATAACACAAGGTCCCGGCACTGATAACTCCTGATGGTCGCACAATACACGCTCGTCGTGTCATCCCGTACTCATGACATATCTTCGGCAATTTAATTTTTAGCACTTGTACTAGCAGTATTAAGTTTTAATATATTGCTAAAGGGAACAGGACAATACAACCCAGACAATTCCCCCAGTCAATTCTCCCTGGCAATTTCCCCTTCCTCAGTACAATTCCCTGTTAGGCCTATTCCCTAAATTCAGTTTTTGGTCTTATTTTTTTATTTGTATTTTTTTCTCTCTTTTCTAACAAGTTATTGCCCCTTTATCTTTTAATTGGAGGCCGTGTAATTGTCCTTTCAACATTGTCACGTTTTATTTTGAAAAAAAAAATAACAAAAGATGAGTACCACCTTGTGTTATTATCACAGTACAGCCCATTTCCCCTTAATTAAAACCTAGTAGCTACAACTAATTTATAAACTTATCTTATTTATTGATTTACTCAAAATAGTAAAAATTGTCCTAGACCCATTGCTATATACATGATTTTAGTAAACATAACTCTGTAGGCTACTTTTAATTTCACAGTTTTAATGTCATAATTTTTCATTGGGAGACCATTGTATTAAAAAACCTACATACGGAGAATAAGCAGATATAGTTGCACAATATTTTTTTCTTAAATGTAATGCTATAGTATGGTATTGCAGTTTAAAGTATATATATATATATAAGAATAAAGAAAATTCTCGGGAATTTTAGGTATGCTTTGTATCTCACTTATTGAATGGCCTGCGACGGCGTCGCAAACAGTCGAAACACATATGTTGCGGAAGAAGTTGCGGAAGTGCAAATTTCTGACTGTTTCGAATAAAAAAAATCCGAGAATTTAATTTTTAGCACTTGTACTAGCAGTATTAAGTTTTAATATATTGCTAAAGGGAACAGGACAATGCAACCCAGACAATTCCCCCAGTCAATTCTCCCCGGCAATTTCCCCTTCCTCAGAACAATTCCCTTCGTAGAACAATTCCCTGTTAGGCCTATTTCCCCAATTCAGTTTTTGGTCTTATTTTTTTATTTGTATTTTTTTCTCTCTTTTCTAACAAGTTATTGCCCCTTTATCTTTTAATTGGAGGCCGTGTAATTGTCCTTTCAACATTGTCACGTTTTATTTAAAAAAAAAACAACAAAAGATGAGTACCACCTTGTGTTATTATCACAGTACAGCCCATTTCCCCTTAATTAAAACCTAGTAGCTACAACTAATTTATAAACTTATCTTATTTATTGATTTACTCAAAATAGTAAAAATTGTCCTAGACCCATTGCTATATACATGATTTTAGTAAACATAACTCTGTAGACTACTTTTAATATCACAGTTTTAATGTCATAATTTTTCATTGGGAGACCATTGTATTAAAAAACCTACATACGGAGAATAAGTAGATATAGTTGCACAATATTTTTTTCTTAAATGTAATGCTTTAGTATGGTATTGCAGTTTAAAGTATATATATATATAAGAATTAAGAAATTTCTCGGGAATTTTAGGTATGCTTTGTGTCTCACTTATTGAATGGCCTGCGACGGCGTCGCAAACAGTCGAAACACATATGTTGCGGAAGAAGTTGCGGAAGTGCAAATTTCTGACTGTTTCGAATAAAAAAAAGTTTGGGCGTATGAATTTATGTTTTGATGTTGGATATAATATGTAGCAATATATGGATACTTATTTGCCACCTCTTTTCTATAATTTTTGTGTTTTAGCAGAAATGCGATGGGATCTAATTCTTTTTATATGCTCTTGTAACGTATCGCTTGAAACATTTTGCACTATTTTATCATTGGATGTGCACTACAACGAGCGTGAAGAGTCTGAGTGTAAACATGGAGATACAGAACCTGTGATTTGAATGTGAAAATTGCGTGCGTGATCTGACTTCCAATATACAAGCGTTCATGTAAGCATAGGCTGAGAATACTTGCAGTGTTACTTAGTGGTAAGAGGTAGCTAGAACTTTACATGGGTCGAGAGAGTGTCAGCAAGTATTTGACATCTGTGTGTCTGTAGGCATACACTGAATAGTTGCTTGTACCTGATCGTGAACCGAATATTAAGTTAAGTATTAGAAGCAAATTTTTCCAGCAAACCAATTAAAAAAACATCCGAACCCAAAATCCATATATTGAAAGAAAAATAGAATTTCATCAAAGTGCTAGCAACCTCTGGATGGCGTGCGTGTTTATTTCGGTTGAAATTAAGTAATAAGTAGAATTTTGGCTTTCAATGACAGGTACAGAATCCCCCTCCAATCCCAAAAAATCTCCCTTATCAACGCTCTGTTTAGTTCATGTAATAACTTGCTTTTCGGTGGCCAAATTTTGGGAAAAAATGAAACCTTGTCATTGATTTATAGTCAAAACAAACGACTACTATTGTGAAAATCCTAAGATTTAAATGAGGCTACAGTAAGTTTGTATATCTAAATCGCATTTAATTTAATACAGGCGAAATGTTTGACATAACCCAACTAAGGCCTCTATCTGTGCGCTATTGATTCATATACTTGTTTTGTTTCCTCAGTACTCTGTGTGTGCAGTGTTTGGCAAACGTGTTGCGTTACTTAAATACTCCTGTTTGTAAAACACGCACTAGCAAACCTCTGTTGCTGGGTTTCAGACAGGCTGTGTGTACTGCTGTCTGGGTAAAATAACGTCGCTATATCAGCGGAATAATTGGTTCTAAAAGATTCAAGGAAAATGGATTTGTTAGGCGTGTCTATGAAAGCGAAGGTTTCTGGTAGAAATATATCTTACGCTTGGGTATTTTTGCTGGATAGTAACGCCAGTTATCGTATTAATTTGTGAGTATAAATTGTTTGTACTTTTTTGGTTGATTACCGCCCCCCCCCTCCTCTAGCCATCACATTGCAATGGAATTTTCTTGTTGCCCTCGCCCCGTGTGTCAGTTCAGTATCTGTTCTTTAAGAGTCATATTTTGGAAAAAAAAGTGTCAGGAATCTGTGAAATGTTGAGGGCTATTTTGCCCAGTTGTGTAGAGTGTTAGGCAGTTCAGTTTATGGTCAATTTCTCGATTGTATAGCAGAAATTCTTAAAAATTGATTGTGATTGGTTTAGTTGATAAAGGACCTGTTCACAGACTTTCATTTGCAACTAGTTTCAAGCCTCTAGGATGTGTATTAAGCGAGCCCTGAGGGGTTAGACGCACCATGGGGTCGATGGCACCAAACGAAGCAGAACCTTTCTGGTGTTGATGAGCTTCGACTAAGGTTTGACTCAGATGTATCATACCGCCACTTTCCGCAATTTTCCTTCAGTGACTTTTTCCGCCAGTTCGTCTGTGGTAAAATGAGACTGTGAACTTTTGGCTTCTTTTCATGACTTCAGCGCCTTGAATTCCAACGTGAGACTCTCGAAGACCGCAGTGAAAATAATAACTGCCTAGTGCAGTTCAGATGGGTTCATGTGCTAGTAACCTCTGAATCCAAAGCGGTGTTCAATAAGGTTCATAATTAGTCAAAATAGGTCGTAATTAGTCAATGACAGGTTTAAAATTTACCCTTTACTTTCAGTAAATATTGTTGTTTTATTCCCAGAATATTTCTCTCTTTTTACCACCGAGTTTTGATTTAAAAAAGCAAAACAAAAAAACTTGTCATTGATTTCCAGTCAAATTAATGACTCCTGCTGTTGTGTAAATAACAAACATTGCAATAGTTTTCAGTGAAAATGCAGAGTTAAAAGTTTACAATATGCCCAGTGGACATGTATATGTAATCATGTTTACGCTAGTTGTTTTGTGAAAGACGTAGTTGAATTCTGTATAATTTTTCCATGAATGTCAGGTTAATTTTGTTAGCGATCTTAAAATTCCGATGTGGTGTCATAATTTCTTTATACGGGCATGTTATGTCACTTGGGGCATGTTATACTGTTAAATAAAATATGTTTCAATAAAAAAAATGATCTCCTTCCCCTCCCTACTGGTGAACGAATGTTTTATAAACCGTGTGTAACTGTTCGATATTTGTGATAAATTTTGTTTGAAATAAGCTTCGGAAGCCCCCCCCCCCACCCTGTCTGTGGCAGCATGTGGTTGTAAAAAAAGATTAACTTTTTTTTAGGACTTTAATCCTTATTCCACAGGTCACCTTCAGCTCTGGGTGTTTATTATTGTTTTTTTTTCGAGTTAAAAGTTTGGTAAAATGTTTACGAAATCTTTCTAGTTTCACAGCCTGGGACGCATGTTATGGCAGAAATTGCATTTTTTATTTTTCGGTCATTTTCGGCTAAAGCTACTGTACTAATGTTTAATATAATCAGCTGATGTTTATTGCTCGCAGCTGCCTTCAAAGCTCTCTCCCTCACGTACAGTGCAGCCAAGACCACTGAGTTATAGGCCATTCTTTTGTGTGCAATTTTTGCGGCCTGGTTATATTCGGCAGTCCCGCGTACGCGTTAAACTGCTCCGTAAAACATCTTATTTTTTGGAAAATTTAAAATAGTTAATCTTACGAGATCTCCCCAAATTCTGTCGTTTAAAACGGCCCCAAAATTTGAAACATATTGCGTTGAAGCTTACCTAAAAAACTGTACTAAAACATGTTTCAAGTATCCTGTGTTCAACTCAAATTTATCGTGTTGTTACTTTAAATAGACCTCTCAAAATTGATCAAATCTTAAAAGGTATATTCAGCTTTCCATTATGCTCATTATTTTGATAAAACTTTATCCAGATCTATTTTCAAAGCGTTTTATTTCTACCGATAAAACTTTGCCGTGTACCGTGTACTGTTTGTTTACTATGTATAGGCCAAGGCAGCGGTCTTGCTGCTTGTCAGCTGATCTGTACTGTTTCGTTATTGATCGAGTTTTTTCTCTCTCTCTCTGTGACACAAGCCCGGCTTATATTCAAACGAGTACTCTCCCTCTGTCTCTGTAGCACAGGCCTGGCTTATACCTTCCTTACTGTCGTGTATAAAATTTATTCATATTAACTGTCAATCATTTTCAAAAGGGGCGGAGTCAGAGATCATGTGATTAATTTGTACGACGGTCGATGTGTCACATGATTTCAGGTTTGCGTTATGATGTCATATATGCGTTGATTTTTTATCGCGTTTTCGTTTCAACACCGTGTCGCGTCAAAAATCGAAAGATGTTGCGTGCGTTCAGTTTGCGGTATGAAAGCGAACGCTCGTGTGTTATTTTAGCGCTTCTGTTTAATTTGTTATAGCAAAAAAACCTCCTTGGAGCTCATATCAGCAAAGTACCACCTTAGCACGTGACAAAAGGGAATTCCGTACGATCGCCTCGTTTTGAATTTTGGAAAATACCTTTATTTAAAGTGTAAAAATTCTACCCGCCCATCCAAATAATTTTTTTTTGAATTCGTTCCCGAAACCTTTTTGATATTTATCGTGTAAAAATAATTGTTGAATTATGTTCTGGATTGGTTTTGAATTTAAGATGTCTCAAATAGTCGTCAATGATTAAGACTTGTCTTAAATCGTATTTGTGTTTTATTCTGGTGCTATGTGCGTTAGTTTTCTCATTATTTTTTTAACTAGACCGACTAATCGACATCTACATAAACACTCATGATTTTTTTATGGATGACCAGCTTGAAATAATTTAGATAAAATAATAATTGCTCCCTTCTATTGGCCTGAAAGGAAACGTATATCAGTCATTTAATTTTCCATAAAGTGCGCGTGATTAAAAGGTTCTGTTTTTAATTTTGACTCTGTTTCATAGACAATATTGCCTTGACAATATTGCCTTGACAATATTGTTGTATTGTTAAATTATTTTTCTGAATTGTTATCGTTGTAACAATTCTTGTTGTTTTCATGCATCTGTGATAGATTTATTATTTTTTTTAACTTGAAGTGTGTTATAGAAACATGAATACCCCTTTCGAAAAATTTTATTATTTGGTCAACTCACTTAGAACATTAGATATTCGGCGATTTTTCTGAATAATTAATTTGAAATGTTGAATATTACATAATTTAAGCAACATGTTCTTTATTGCAAGTTGCAACCAAAATATTAAATTATAGTTTATATTTGTATATTATTGGTTACATTTTTTTGCTGGTGCGGTGCGGTATAACTTTGTCTTACTCTTCATGAATACTTACTTTACAAAAATATTACACCAAAATTCTTATGTGAAGGGAAAAGTTGTGATTGTTCAGGATAAAAACTGTTACAATCACTAATTGTGTCCCTATGAAGCAACACTGAAATGTTGTATCCCAATTCCTTTTACTTGCGTTTTAATTGCAAAATGGTTATGGTGCCTTGGAATTTGTTTTGATGTAACACTTGACTTTGTCTTCGACTTTGTTTTGGTGTCAATGATCGAAGTTAGATATGATAGGTGTGGTTTTGATCATGCTTACAGTAATCCGTCTAAGGAGCCCTCGGTAGACAATTTGGTTTACATGTCTCCTGAAGATACGTGTGGCGAATTTGTAGAACGTCATGACTTTGTTACACGTGATGTAGAGTTAAATCAATCAAAGTCTATTAGTACTGAAGAGTTATTGCGTAACTTGTGTTCTCAATTATCGCTTTCTAGAATGCCTTTACACCAGCGTAATAATTTTGTTGACTTTTGTCCATTAATTTAACATGAGTTTCGGACAAAAGATTTAATGTTATTTTCATGATGTTTCAGACGACCCTTTGTTCTGATGTTTCTGGCAAAATGGAATTTTGCTGATTTTTGCCGTTTCTTTTTCTTTCATTTCTTTATATCCTTATCCCACCTGAATTCAGCCGAAACGCAAAAACTTTTCGGCAAAAGTCAAAGTGTGAATTGGCTTATCCTAAAATCCCTGGTTCGAAACTGGACAGGGGTGGAAAGCAAGAGATTGGCTTTCGCTCAAGTTAGGTCAGCTAAACGACTGCACTAGATTATTCACCACCACGGAATTCAAAATTAGCACAAATGAGTCTTCCGGCCATCCCTTAAAAACAAAACAAAAAAGGCCTCAGCAACAAAGCAGTTATACCTACAGCAAAACTCGCAGCTTCAACTAGGAACACAAGAAACACCCACAAACATGCTTTTAGGCATCTCCAAGTAAGAACTGACATCTATAAACATAGTTTCATTGCAGCCACAATAGTAGATTGGAATAGTCTCCCCACTAGCGTATTTCAAGAACATTACCCAGCTTCAGAGCACGTTGAGGAATTTACCATTTACATTAGAAGTTCAGTCATCTAGGTTCCTTGGCGCTTGTGCGGTGTTATAACATCGTGAGATGACACACCTTTAATATTGCGAAGATTTCATACTCTATGTATTTCTAGATAAATCTGAAATCTATAAAAAAAATTGTGCTGAAACGGTAGATAAACACTAAAACATCAATATACTTTATTCTTTTTCGCCGGAAAAGCCTGGAGAAAACCCGTGTTGCTGGTTCGAGCTTCGCCATTGACTGAAAGTGTGTCAGTTTCTGCTCCATGGTGTTTTAATCTCCTTTGGCTGTAGATATTAAAGTTTTTATTCATGGAAATACTAATCCCTGGCCGGTTTAGATGCCATAGAGCCTGGTGACTGACTAGTACTACTACTTGTTCCATGATATATTGATAGTTATAACATAGAGCACAATAGTTTTGAATAAGCCAATTCATACTTTCATACTTTTAAGGATAGCCAATTTAAAATCCACGGGGTGGGGTGAATACATGAGAGGAGGAAAAGAAGTGAATTTGACCTAGATAGGCCAAAAGTCAACTTCAGTTGCTGCATGCAAATTTACGTTCACGGTGCACTATCAGCAACTTGTTTTCATAATATTCCAAAATAATATTTTGGAACTACAGAGCACATGTATTTGTTATTGTTGATGTTGGTTAAGGTCCCTACATGTTACAGATATGACGCTGTGGCCCGCGTAAACAAAGGAGCAATAGTACTCGTACTAATTAAAAGGTTGTCACTCGCTTCATTTTTATATGTTGAAAATTATGGAACGTTTATTGGATATATTTTTGCAGGATAACTTCAGTCGAACCTTGCATATATGCGGCCCGAGGTTTTACAAGAATGAAAAACCAGACTCCGCAGAATTCAAGTGACAAGAAAGCTTCAACAGATGTTGTCATGTCCTCAGGAGAAGCTTTAGATGTACTTTCTAATTTTCTCGTGCCAGTATCTAATGTTGTTAACAGGTATGGAATATTATATCTTTGCCAAGGTTAAAGTGTTCAAAATGTTAGAATTAATGATTGACACGTAAACTTTGTTTCAGTATGCATAATAGGAATTTAAATTGTGACGAAAGAGATGAACTTGATGCGGCTTGTCATGTAATATTTTATTTTGAAGCATATAGAGATGTATGGTACTGTACTTTAATTTGTTTTAGAATTACTTTAAAAGCGGTACGATAATGAAGTACATGAATTGATATTTCAGAGATTTAAATGAGCATATCAAGGCATGTTTTCCGTTTCGTAAATTCAGGGGTGGCTTCTTCCTTAAGCACAAGAAAACAAATGATGATGACGTGATTGCCAGACTAGAAACGTCAGGAAAGATCGATGTTTGCGACAAGTGAGACTTTGCCATCTTCAATGTACACCAGCTGTGAACCCAATGCGGAAGAAGCCTCAATTCAAACTGCTGCTTTTTTCGAGGGTATATGAAGTGACAAAATACTGAGTAGATTGCGTGAACAGAACAGATCTTTTCTGACTTCTTTTTTAAAATACTAGATTATGTGGATGCATCGGATGAATGGTGGGCAGATCGGGGCTTCCTTATTAAAGAACTACTTGAGAGCTGAGCTGGACAAATACGAGAAAATGACGCTTGCTCACCACTCGCCAATTCACAAGAGGAAGGATGGCATTCACTATGACAGTCTCGCTTCGCAGTTTTGCACCTGTTCCACTTCAACTCCGACAATCTCGTCACAAAGCATGCGCTGTGCCTGATTGCTACAGAGCTGTCGTTATCCGATTTCTACAGTATGACCGCGAACTGATCATGGACGCTCATTAGACCTGAAATTTAATTTTACAGATCCTGCCATATTTTGCCGTGATCTAAGTGACAAAATACTAAATGTTGTACAGTCGTCGCGATACTCGGTTCGTTACACAAACGACTGAAACGGCTAGTTTGTGATACGCTGCCCTCGCAACCAGCGCAACACTCACTCACCCCACCCGCCCCCTCCAGCAAAGCGAAATAAACAAATCATTGGGACGGAGGTGCAGGAAGTCAAACATTAGCTAGTGTTAGAAGATATGTTGAGAAAGCGATCGAGCGGCTCAAACGTAACAAAAATGTGACGTTTACTGGTTTTATTGAGGAGTGAGGAGTATTGGTGGGATATGCATATATTTTATCACTATATTGCTAAAGTTTGATGTGCCACCACCGGAGAGCGCAGTAATTCGGCATAAGAAATCGTTATGCATGCACCCTGCAGGAGTTGAACCTACAATGACACTAACAAAAAAGTTGATAATATAAACACACATTTGGCAATATATGCACACAGAACATGCCATCATAGGAAGACCTTTTGTATATGTTAAAATACACTAAAGGTGTCACTTAGAGAGACCATAGATAAAAAATAGTAAATAGGGAGACCAAAGTATGGTCTACCAAAGTTGTATTTTGGGGTTATATATCTTTGATTATTATATATGATGCACATTTGTCCCCCTATTTACTATATTACTAAAGTTTGATGTGCAACCACCGGAGAGCGCAGTAACTCGGCATAAGAAATCGTTATGCGTGCACCCTGCAGGAGTTGAACCTACAATGGCACTAACAAAAAAGTTGATAATATATACACACATTTGATAATATATGCACACAGAATAAGCCAACATAGGGACACCTTTTGTATATGTTGAAAGACACTAAAGGTGTCACTTAGAGACCATAGGTAAAAAATAGTTAGAGAGACCATAAATAAAAATAGTAAATAGGGAGACCAAAGTCCCCCTATTTACTATTTTCATGCATGCTCTCTGTAAAATAATAATTAAAAAACCTTTACTATTATCTCAGTTACACCCACATATTGGTAGTAAAACCAAATAAAAATAATAATAGAAATAAAACAAAAACAACGAAACGCGATTTTGCAAAGATTTTTAAAATAAATTTATTTTGATACAATAAAGTGTTTCATTTTTTAGTAGTTCTTCAAAGAAATAGTCGTGTAGTAATCTCAAAGTAAATTTACATTGAGAAATGAAATGACGCGATGGATCTCCCATTGTTTTCCTGTGTATGTGCCCGTACATTTTGTTATTTGGTATATGATGCTTAGGCGGAAAAATATTTAAATAAGCTATATGGCATCAACTTGATGTTTATTCAATAAAGATTGAAAAGCCAAAAAAAAAAAATGCTTGCTTGTATTTATTTTCCCCTTCTCCCCTTCCCCGTTCCTTGGGTGCAGAAAATGTATTAAAGCTCCCCCATTTCCCTCCCTCCCAAAAAGGATGGCAAATTGTAGTTACTTCGAAATTAAGATTTCCAAGTCTGGCCTTCAATGCGGCCGTAGGTGATATGCATTCATAAGTTAATATATCGTTTCATGTGTAAACATCCGGTGGCCTTGAGGGGTCAGCTGGGGTAGTATCTCGGGGAAATATCAGAAACGGAAAAATGAACCATCACTGTTTAATATGGTATGACAGCCTTCTCAAAAACCAGTTTCACATGCTGTTGTGGCATAGTTCGATACTTGTCTTGCTGTGCTTCGCCCTGGGATTGCCAGTTCATTGCATAAAAATTGTTAGGCAAGCAACCTGTGGCAGTCGAACCAAAAAAAGCATACATGCAAAGAAAAATTCTCATCTCCGCCCTTGTTCTTATTCTGTGTTAATAAGTGTTTGCATAAACACTTAAGGAAATGTTTTATTTTGTAAAATAGATGTTTTGATTCGGGATGAAATTAACTTTTCGGGAGTGGCGATCGTGAGGTACAGTTGACGACAGGTACATTCTCTTGTATCTGTGGCCGTATTCACGAACATCTGAGTTTATTTACTTAGATATTGAACTTAGATCTCAAGATTAAAGTTTGCTTACTTAAGTCACATTCAATACGTAAGTTTATCAACTTACATTCTAAGTCAATATTGCAAAATTTTCATAAAGAGTGCGACTAATCGTAATCGTATAAACTGGTTGTCAATATAAATATCGAAGGCCGATGAAAACTTTTAGATGTTTTGGGGCGGCAAAGCTTCTTCTTGTTTCCGACTCCAAATTTTCGAGATTTTCCACCAAAAAATGAATATCTTCTCTTGAAAATCTATGTCAAGTTAAGAGTTCATCGTCATTGTAAACTTCAAACGGATTACTCCTATCTCGAAACACTTTCCCTCCTAAAAACCCTTTCATATTCTTCATTTAATCTCAACAAATTCATTGTTGCCAAGGTAAACAAAGCACTTCAGGTATTTAAATATCGCGTGGGATTGAACTTAGAAATCTAAGTGTAGTCCGAAGTAAACTTAGAAGTTTGAACTTATACTTGAGTGGAAGTTTAAACTTACATTTTGTGAATACCGCTAAGTTTAACCAACGGGAAAGTTTACTGTTACATTTTTGCACTTAGATTGACTCTAAGTTTAAACTGACACTTTCGCGAATGCCGCCACTGGTTTACGGGTGAATATACCAGGTTGGCTATGGTTACGGCCTGTCCCTAAACAAAAATTATTGCCAATATCTGCAGGCAATAACTGAATTGTGTCAGTGTAATGACGGACAATTTGGTGCCATGATTATTGGTTTTAACTTAGTCCCAGATCACTCTTGCGGTCTTCCTATGACAGCAAGAGTGAGAGTTCCTATAATAGAACGTGTCATTGATGTCAATTTTGTTAATCTCGGCGCATGACTCAGGCCACTGGCGTTAATTTAGAACGAGTGCATCACACAAATGACCCAATTATAAACACAACGCACAATTTCTGTGGTCAAACAACAATTTTGTACTGAGAAAAATATTCTTGGGATCAGGATATAAAATCTCCCATTATCTCACACAGCAACAATAAGTCAATTCGCACTTTTACTTTTGCCAAAAAGTTTTTGCGGTTCGGTTGAATTTAGGTGGGATAAGGATATAAAGAAATGATAGAAAAAACGGTAAAAATCAACAAAATTCCATTTTACCAGCAAACATGTTCTCATGTTGGTTATTAAAGGGACTGAATAATATATAAAATACTTTTTAGAAGATCGTATGATGGGTTTATAAATTTGAAAGTGTGCATGTTCAAAGAAAATTAGAATTTTGAGGTTTTTCCTTATCATTTCTTTATAATTTATCTCCCAACATTTGCAGTCAAAACAACACCTCCACTGGAAAGATCCAAAAGTGCGAATTGGCTTATGGCTGTACAATAAGCCAATTCGCACTTTGACTTTTTCAGAAAAGTTTTTACGTTTCGGCTGAATTCAGGTGGGATAAGGATATAAAGAAATGATAGATGAAAACCGAAAAAAATCAACAAAATTCCATTTTGCCAGCAACATATTCACATGTTGGTTATTAAAGGGACTGAATAATATGTAAAATAGCTTTTAAAGATCATATGATGGCTTCATAAATTTGAAAGCGTGCATGTTGAAAGAAAATTAGAAACTTGATGTTTTCTCCTTATCATTTCTTTATAATTTATCCCAAAAATGTTTGCAGCCGAAACAACATCTTCACCGGAAAGACCCGAAAATGCGAACTGGCTTATTACAGGAACTGTGACCATTTCTGTCCTAGGAAGATTGATCAAGTCATCTTCATGCAATAAGCCAAGTCACACTTTGGGTGTTTCGAATAATTTGCGAAAGAAATTTGATTTTCGACTGCGAGGGAACCAAAAAAATTAAAGAAATGACAGAAAAATATGGAAGAAATATCGCAAAAACAGCTTATACTCGGAACATAAAAGAAATTGAAACTTGAAACTATTGTTAAAACTTATAATACATTTTTAAATAGCACAGGAGTTGTTAAAAACCTGACTGCTCTTTGGTGCAAGAGAAATTTGACATTTAGGTGAAATTTCTCTATAATTTCTTTCATTTTTTACCCGGTTACTTTTATTCGAAACGCAGAACTTTTGCACATTTTTATTGGGAACGCCCTAAGTGTGATGTGGCTTGTGGGTAACTGGGGGCATAATGAGCGATATTTGGAGTTTATAGCAGTTTTATACCAATACAACTTCTTCGCTATTTAAGCTAAGTAATAACACTTTTCTAAATGGAAAAAATTATTCAAAGAGCTAGCTTCCTGGCATGTGACAAATTGGCCAAAATGTCTGCAATTGCGTTTTGCCCCCACGCAAGAACTGGCAGTTTTTGATCACGTGATGAAAATGTTAAATCTTATTTGTAGATGTAAGGTTGTGACGTGAACTCAAGAATAGAAAGGGTCCGCTGGGACTAGTTTTACCATTGGTAACTGTAAACAAGAGGGCGATAATATAGGTTTTGTGCTAAAACATAAGATAAGAGCTTACTCTGCACGGCAGTAATATGTCAAGTAGTCTTCAGGCTGCATGTAATAGTTTCAAGTATTTTGTTATTTAGTTTAACTGCTTTCTTTCAAGTTATTTTCATTAGTTACTTCTCTTCGTCTCTGGCGGGTAGATGTAAACAATACAAACAAAATTACCTGAAGTTTGTAACCACAACTCTCACGGAAATAGACGAAACTGTGAATTGTTTTTATTCCGAATAACTCTCCTCTAAAACTTGTATAAAGTGCCAGTAAATTATTAAATTACAAAAAAATAAAAAAAAAGATTTAGCGAGTCCACTGACTCTGCTAAAAATGATGATTTGGAGAACCGGGCTCATATACAAAACTAAGGAGACGGTCTCTTTTAGTGGGTGTGTTTCTGGCAAAAAAGTTCGTCGAATAATGGAGACCTCGAATTTTTGTTTATTTGTTATTGTTGTGTTTTTTTCAAAACAACCATAACAGATAATAACAATAATATTAATTTAAAATATCTATGCGATAACAAAAGAAAAAACACGGAAGAGAAGGGATATACATTTGGTCTCCCCATCTATTATTTATAAGCATGGTCTCCCCAGGTCGCGAGGTAGGTGTATATATATATATATATATATATATATATATATATATATATATATATATATATATATATATATATATATATATATATATATATATATATATATATGCCTTGCGTTAAGTGATATGCATACCAGTTTTAGAAAATGTTGTTACAATAGGTTCTTTTCTTAAAGCAAATATGTTTATCGTAGAAGATTGCACTGTCAATAGTGTGAAATCTGCATTTTTAAAGTGTCTGGAACAGTTTAATAAGGTGTATCCTAGTTTGCATATATGAAGAATCAATCATTAGTAGTAAGGCAATAAGAAGTAAATAATAAGTTTTAAGAAACAACTTTTTTGTCTTGTTGGGTTTTACTTAGACGCTTAGCAATAAGAAGTTTAAATGGAACGTCTAACAATACGAAATTTACATAAGTTTATAACTCCTACTGCCACATCAAAACAGCAAACTGATTCAAATAAATGTAATGTCCAACTCATACACTGCATGATACTCTGAATGATGCGAGAGGCCTAAGAACCCCTAAAATACTTACGAACTTTTATTTATTGCCGGAACTAGGGCGAAAGACTAAATATTACGGTTACAATTACGCTGACACCGCTGTTCCTAATAATGCTCTCTGTAAAGGTATCATTAATCTAAGAAACAAGATACAATCACACCTTGAGGAATAGTCAATATTTTCAATTTTGTTGATTAGAGATGGTTGGGGAGATGGTATTGAAAACTTGTCAGGTCATTTATTGTACACTCCTTGTTTCATGATGGAATGAAGTTAAATCAGCATCAGAACGAAATAAATAACAACTTGGTAGTTCTAAGAGCTTATTTATCAAACCATGCGAGTCGAACCCTTAATTTTTATCGATAAGTAAGATGGAGGCTTAGCATTGAAACATTTTAATGACGAAGATCAATGCCAATCAGCGTTTTCCAGAGATCAACTAGAGATTTTATAATATCCAAGATATAACTGATGACAGCGGCGTGAAAATTACAGCTTTCTTTAAACTTTTTTGAAGGTGTTTATCAAGTACTTTTGGGCGAACTTTAGGAGCGGCACTTTCGTTGCTTATTTCAAAAATTGAGATTGTGCTACCTTTCCTGGTGGAACTGTAAAAGAAACAACTAATTAGCAGGGCTAGAACTGGTGCACAGCCAATCCAGTGTGGTATTCCGTCTAGGACTGGGCTTTTCTTGTGTTTACTTTAAAACAACCTATTGTCTAAGAGCCCAGGAAACTGAAATATTTTCAATGTGAAGAATGTGTAGAGAGTGTTTGTCAGGTAAATGGAATTTCTCGTGTTTGTGTTCAGTGTACTTTTGTAAGCGATTAGCCGCATACTAACGCCGCGTAGCTGCACTACCTAGCTTAAGAGAATCGATCGATCCAGCGCTATGTACGTAGAGCATTTCAGAACGGGGAACCCAAAATATTAAAAAGTTTGCCTAGTAGAATTAGAAAAGAGACAAACATTTTCTTCTTTTAGAAGAAGACCACAACTATGTTCAATTGTAATGTTTTTAATTATCTGGAAGGTGTTTATACTAATGTGTGGCAGTATTTAGCTTGTGTATTAGCTCAAGTATATAAATTAAATTCTATTCTTATCCACTTCTTCTATTGTTGGCACTTATTGTTTTACAACTGTAAGCACGGTACAAGTAACAATAATGACAATAACAATCATAATAATGATAATGATGATGATGATGATGATGATGATGATGATGATGATGATGATGATGATGATGACGGCGATGAACAAAAATCCATTGATAATATATTGTTACGATTATATATATAATTAATAGCATTTTTAAGGGAAATATTTTAGAAACTGTGTAATAATGGTTAATTTCAATAACTATGTAGTGATTTTACGCATGCACAATACTTACAATTCCTTTCTGATAAAACTGAGTTTTCTTACGATATGATTTAATCATTTCAAGTTATCAATAAGAAGTAATGCTAGCAGCTGTTTCATAAATAGCCATTTAGTGGTCCAAAACAATGAACGAGAAATTGCACAACGTGCACAACCATTTCCAGAGTACGTTTTAATATATCGCAATTTTACAAACATTTTTCTGGGATTCATTGAATGCTTTTACTAATGGTTGTACAGAGTGCGGGTTTTTAAAATAATATTTAATTTGTTTTGACAGCAAGAATGCATTTCTTGAAAAAGAGCGATAAAATGATATCATGTTCATTATTATACTGGTTTCTTTAGCTGAAATGTTAAAATCTTAGCTGAATAGGGATGTTCAAAACAGTTGATTTTCTTTTGATCACTCTTTCAACATAATAGGTCTTATTGGAGGTTTTTAGCAGATTAATATTTGGATGCATTTTAAGACAAAGAAAACATTCATATCAGTAGTAAAGAAACATCACATTCATCCACTTATTCCCACTTGCAAACATAGTTTGCAAATGGGTATGGTTTGCTAAGAATTCCGGTGTTTATTCCTTCCCTTTTTTTCCGTCACGGAGGTTTCCAGAAAACTCCTCCTACGCTATTTGACGTAGGACGATGAAATTTGGCACAGAGATAGAGGGTGATGATATGTCGTGAAATCCGCAAATTTTTCTGACCTTGACCTTCAAGGTCAAGGTCAAATTGAGGTCAAAGTTTTTTTACCTCAAAATGGTTTCCAGAAAACTCCTCCTAGGCTATTTGACGTAGGACAATGACATTTGGCACAGGAATAGAGAGTGATGAGATGTCGTGAAATCCGCATAAGTTTTTGCCCTTGATCTTCAAGGTCAAGGTTAAATTGAGGTCAAAATATTTTTTCAAAAACCTATTCCATCACGAAAAATTGCTGGAAATAGCGCTAAAATCCTTGTTTCAACACGTGTACGGTGTCAGTAGGCAGTAACACCATGGATGGAATCTCGACATTCAGTGTCAAGGTCAAGGTCATGTGACTTTCGTATATTGAATTCCGTTAGAGCAAAATTGTCCATTATCTCGGAAACGGTTAGAGATAGAGCGATTTTGAGCTTATTTTCGACCCTTTAGGCCTAAAAGACGTTATATAAGAGGTACCTCGGAGACGTTGACCTCCCCCGTCATGGTCAATATCAAAAACCGGAAGTTGACCATTATCTCGAAAACTGTTAGAGATAGAGGGATTTTGAGCTTGTTTTCGACATTTTGGGCCTAAAAGATGTTATATAAGAGGTACCTCGGTGACCTTGACCTCCCCGTCATGGTCAATATCAAAAACCGGAAGTTGACCATTATCTCGAAAACTGTTAGAGATAGAGGGATTTTGAGCTTATTTTCGACATTTTGGGCCTAAAAGATGTTATATAAGAGGTACCTCGGTGACCTTGACCTCCTCCGTCATGGTCAAGGTCAAAAACCGGAAGTTGACCATTATCTCGAAAACTGTTAGAGATAGAGCGATTTTGAGCTTATTTTCGACCCTTTGGGCCTAAAAGACGTTATATAAGAGGTACCTCGGTGACCTTGACCTCCTCCGTCATGGTCACGGTCAAAAACCGGAAGTTGACCATTATCTCGAAAACGGTTAGAGATAGAGCGATTTTGAGCTTATTTTCGACCCTTTAGGCCTAAAAGACGTTATATAAGAGGTACCTCGGTGACCTTGACCTCCTCCGTCATGGTCCAGGTCAAAAACCGGAAGTTGACCATTATCTCGAAAACGGTTAGAGACAGAGCGATTTTGAGCTTATTTTCGACCCTTTGGGCCTAAAAGACGTTATATAAGAGGTACCTCGGTGACCTTGACCTCCTCCGTCATGGTCAAGATCAAAAACCGAAAGTTCACCATTATCTCGAAAACGGTTAGAGATAGAGGGATTTTTAGGTTATTTTCGACATTTTGGGCCTAAAAGACCTTATATAAGAGGTACCTCGGTGACTTTGACCTCCTCCGTCATGGTCCAGGTCAAAAACCGGAAGTTGACCATTATCTCGAAAAGGGTTAGAGATAGAGCGAATTTGAGCTTATTTTCGACCCTTTGGGCCTAAAAGACGTTATATAAGAGGTACCTCGGTGACCTTGACCTCCGTCATGGTCAAGGTCAAAAACCGGAAGTTGACCATTATCTCAAAAACGGTTAGAGATAGAGCGAATTTGAGCTTATTTTCGACATTTTGGGCCTAAAAGACGTTATATAAGAGGTACCTCGGTGACCGTGACCTCCTCCGTCATGGTCAAGGTCAGTAACCGGAAGTTGACCATTATCTCGAAAAAGGTTAGAGATAGAGCGATTTTGAGGTTATTTTTTACCCTTTGGGCTTATCTCTCGAAAACAGTTAGATATAGGGCGATTTTGAGCTTATTTTCGACCCTTTGGGCCTAAAAGACGTTATATAAGAGGTGCCTCGGTGAACTTGACCTCCTCCGTCATGGTCTAGATCAAAAACCGGAAGTTCACCATTATCTCGAAACCGGTTAGAGATAGAGGGATTTTGAGCTTATTTTCGACATTTTGGGCCTAAAAGACGTTATATAAGAGGTACCTCGGTGACCTTGACCTCCTCCGCCATGATCCAGGTCAAAAACCGGATGTTGACCATTATCTCGAAAACGGTTAGAGATAGAGCGATTTTGAGCTTATTTGAGACCCTTTGGGCCTAAAAGACGTTATATAAGAGGTACCTCGGTGACCTTGACCTCCTCCGTCATGGTCCAGGTCAAAAACCGGAAGTTGACCATTATCTCGAAAACGGTTAGAGATAGAGCGATTTTGAGCTAATTTGAGACCCTTTGGGGCTAAAAGACGTTATATAAAAGGTACCTCGGTGACCTTGACCTCCTCCGTCATGGTCAAGGTCAAAAACCGGAAGTTGACCATTATCTCGAAAACGGTTAGAGATAGAGCGAATTTGAGCTTATTTTCGACTCTTTGGGCCTAAAATACGTTATATAAGAGGTACCTCGGTGACCTTGACCTCCTCCGTCATGGTCAAGGTCAAAAACCGGAAGTTGACCATTATCTCGAAAACGGTTAGAGATAGAGCGAATTTGAGCTTATTTTCGACCCTTTGGGCCTAAAAGACGTTATATAAAAGGTACCTCGGTGACCTTGACCTCCTCCGTCATGGTCTAGATCAAAAACCGGAAGTTCACCATTATCTCGAAACCGGTTAGAGATAGAGGGATTTTGAGCTTATTTTCGACATTTTGGGCCTAAAAGACGTTATATAAGAGGTACCTCGGTGACCTTGACCTCCTCCGTCATGGTCCAGGTCAAAAACCGGATGTTGACCATTATCTCGAAAACGGTTAGAGATAGAGCGATTTTGAGCTAATTTTCGACCCTTTGGGCCTAAAAGACGTTATATAAAAGGTACCTCGGTGACCATGACCTCCTCCGTCATGGTCAAGGTCAAAAACCGGAAGTTGACCATTATCTCGAAAAAGGTTAGAGATAGAGCGATTTTGAGCTAATTTGAGACCCTTTGGGCCTAAAAGACGTTATATAAAAGGTACCTCGGTGACCTTGACTTCCTCCGTCATGGTCAAGGTCAAAAACCGGAAGTTAACCATTATCTCGAAAACGGTTAGAGATAGAGCGATTTTGAGCTTATTTTTGACCCTTTGGGCCTAAAAGACGTTATATAAGAGGTACCTCGGTGACCTTGACCTCCTCCGTCATGGTCAAGGTCAAAAACCGGAAGTTGACCATTATCTCGAAAACGGTTAGAGATAGAGCGATTTTGAGCTAATTTTCGACCCTTCGGCCTAAGAGACCTTATATAAGAGGTACCTCGGTGACCTTGACCTCCTCCGTCATGGTCCAGGTCAAAAACCGGAAGTTGACCATAATCTCGAAAACAGTTAGAGATACAGCGATATTGAGGTTATTTTCGACCCTTTGGGCCTAAAAGATGTTATATAAGAGGAACCTCGGTGACCTTGACCTCCTCCGTCATGGTCAAGATCAAAAACCGGAAGTTGACCATTATCTCGAAAACGGTTAGAGATACAGCGATTTTGAGCTAATTTTCGACCCTTTGGGCCTAAAAGACGTTATATAAGAGGTACCTCGGTGACCTTGACCTCCTCCGTCATGGTCAAGGTCAAAAACCGGAAGTTGACCATTATCTCGAAAACGGTTAGAGATAGAGCGATTTTGAGCTTATTTTCGATCCTTTGGGCCTAAAAGACGTTATATAAGAGGTACTTCGGTGACCTTGACCTCCTCCGTCATGGTCTAGGTCAAAAACCGGAAGTTGACCATTATCT
Source organism: Protula sp. h YS-2021 (assembly GCA_949752745.1). Taxonomy (NCBI): domain Eukaryota; kingdom Metazoa; phylum Annelida; class Polychaeta; order Sabellida; family Serpulidae; genus Protula; species Protula sp. h YS-2021. The sequence goes on along the minus strand of OX457026.1, from coordinate 4,283,464 downwards.
CGAAAACGGTTAGAGATAGAGCGATTTTGAGCTAATTTTCGACCCTTTGGGCCTAAACGACCTTATATAAGAGGTACCTCGGTGAACTTGACCTCTTCCGTCATGGTCAAGGTCAAAAACCGGAAGTTGACCATTATCTCCAAAACAGTTAGAGATAGAGCGATTTTGAGCTAATTTTCGACCCTTTGGGCCTAAAAGACCTTATATAAGAGGTACCTCGGTGAACTTGACCTCCTCCGTCATGGTCAAGGTCAAAAACCGGAAGTTGACCATTATCTCCAAAACGGTTAGAGATACAGCGATATTGAGCTTATTTTCGACCCTTTGGCCCTAAAAGATGTTATATAAGAGGTACCTCGGTGACCTTGACCTCCTCCGTCATGGTCAAGATCAAAAACCGCAAGTTCATCATTATCTCGAAAACGGTTAGAGATAGAGCGATTATGAGCTAATTTTCGACCCTTTGGGCCTAAAAGACGTTATATAAGAGGTACCTCGGTGACCTTGACCTCCTCCGTCATGGTCAAGATCAAAAACCGGAAGTTGACCATTATCTCAAAAACGGTTAGAGATAGAGCGATTTTGAGCTTATTTTTGACCATTGTGGCCTAAAAGACGTTATATAAGAGGTACCTCGGTGACCTTGACCTCCTCCGTCATGGTCCAGGTCAAAAACCGGAAGTTGACCATAATCTCGAAAACAGTTAGAGATAGAGCGATATTGAGGTTATTTTCGACCCTTTGGGCCTAAAAGATGTTATATAAGAGGAACCTCGGTGACCTTGACCTCCTCCGTCATGGTCAAGATCAAAAACCGGAAGTTGACCATTATCTCGAAAACGGTTAGAGATACAGCGATTTTGAGCTCATTTTCGACCCTTTGGGCCTAAAAGACGTTATATAAGAGGTACCTCGGTGACCTTGACCTCCTCCGTCATGGTCAAGGTCAAAAACCGGAAGTTGACCATTATCTCGAAAACGGTTAGAGATAGAGCGATTTTGAGCTTATTTTCGACCCTTTGGGCCTAAAAGACGTTATATAAGAGGTACCTCGGTGACCTTGACCTCCTCCGTCATGGTCCAGGTCAAAAACCGGAAGTTGACCATTATCTCGAAAACGGTTAGAGATAGAGCGATTTTGAGGTTATTTTCGACCCTTTGGGCCTCAAAGACCTTATATAAGAGGTACCTCGGTGACCTTGACCTCCTCCGTCATGGTCAAGATCAAAAACCGGAAGTTGACCATTATCTCCAAAACAGTTAGAGATAGAGCGATTTTGAGCTAATTTTCGACCCTTTGGGCCTAAAAGACCTTATATAAGAGGTACCTCGGTGAACTTGACCTCCTCCGTCATGGTCAAGGTCAAAAACCGGAAGTTGACCATTATCTCCAAAAGGGTTAGAGATAGAGCGATATTGAGCTTATTTTCGACCCTTTGGCCCTAAAAGATGTTATATAAGAGGTACCTCGGTGACCTTGACCTCCTCCGTCATGGTCAAGATCAAACACCGCAAGTTGATCATTATCTCGAAAACAGTTAGAGATAGAGCAATTATGAGCTTATTTTCGACCCTTTGGACTTAAGAGACGTTATATAAGAGGTACGTCGGTGACCTTGACCTCCCCCGTCGTGGTCAAGATCAAAAACCGGAAGTTGACCATTATCTCGAAAACGGTTAGAGATAGATGGATTTTGAGCTTATTTTCGACAGTTTGTGCCTAAAAGACGTTATATAAGAGGTACCTGGGTGACCTTGACCTCCTCCGTCATGGTCAAGGTCAAAAACCGGAAGTTGACCATTATCTCGAAAACGGTTAGAGATAGAGCGATTTTGAGCTTATTTTCGACCCTTTAGGCCTAAAAGACGTTATATAAGAGGTACCTGGGTGACCTTGACCTCCTCCGTCATGGTCAAGATCAAAAACCGGAAGTTGACCATTATCTCGAAAACGGTTAGAGATAGAGCGATTTTGAGCTAATTTTCGACCCTTTGGGCCTAAAAGACGTTATATAAGAGGTACCTCGGTGACCTTGACCTCCTCCGTCATGGTTCAGGTCAAAAACCGGAAGTTGACCATTATCACGAAAACGGTTAGAGGTAGAGCGATTTTAAGCTTATTTTCGACCCTTTGGGCCTAAAAGACGTTATATAAGAGGTACCTCGGTGACCTTGACCTCCCCCGTCATGGTCTAGATCAAAAACCGGAAGTTCACCATTATTTTGAAAACGGTTAGAGGTAGAGGGATTTTGAGCTTATTTTCGACATTTTCGGCCTATAAGACGTTATATAAGAGGTACCTCGGTGACCTTGACCTCCCCCGTCATGGTCTAGATCAAAAACCGGAAGTTCACCATTATTTTGAAAACGGTTAGAGGTAGAGGGATTTTGAGCTTATTTTCGACCCTTTGGGCCTAAAAGATGTTATATAAGAGGAACCTCGGTGACCTTGACTTCCTCCGTCATGGTCAAGATCAAAAACCGCAAGTTGACCATTATCTCGAAAACGGTTAGAGATACAGCGATTTTGAGCTAATTTTCGACCCTTTGGGCCTAAAAGACGTTATATAAGAGGTACCTCGGTGACCATGACCTCCTCCGTCATGGTCAAGGTCAAAAACCGGAAGTTGACCATTATCTCGAAAACGGTTAGAGATAGAGCGATTTTGAGCTAATTTGAGACCATTTGGGCCTAAAAGACGTTATATAAAAGGTACCTCGGTGACCTTGACCTCCTCCGTCATGGTCGAGGTCAAAAACCGGAAGTTGACCATTATCTCCAAAACGGTTAGAGATAGAGCGAATTTGAGCTTATTTACGACCCTTTGGGCCTAAAAGACGTTATATAAGAGGTACCTCGGTGACCTTGACCTCCTCCGTCATGGTCAAGGTCAAAAACCGGAAGTTGACCATTATCTCGAAAACGGTTAGAGATAGTGCGATTTTGAGCTAATTTTCGACCCTTCGGCCTAAGAGACCTTATATAAGAGGTACCTCGGTGACCTTGACCTCCTCCGTCATGGTCAAGGTCAAAAACCGGAAGTTGACCATAATCTCGAAAACAGTTAGAGATAGAGCGATATTGAGGTTATTTTCGACCCTTTGGGCCTAAAAGATGTTATATAAGAGGAACCTCGGTGACCTTGACCTCCTCCGTCATGGTCAAGATCAAAAACCGGAAGTTGACCATTATCTCCAAAACGGTTAGAGATACAGCGATTTTGAGCTCATTTTCGACCCTTTGGGCCTAAAAGACGTTATATAAGAGGTACCTCGGTGACCTTGACCTCCTCCGTCATGGTCAAGGTCAAAAACCGGAAGTTGACCATTATCTCGAAAACGGTTAGAGATAGAGCGATTTTGAGCTTATTTTCGACCCTTTGGGCCTAAAAGACGTTATATAAGAGGTACCTCGGTGACCTTGACCTCCTCCGTCATGGTCCAGGTCAAAAACCGGAAGTTGACCATTATCTCGAAAACGGTTAGAGATAGAGCGATTTTGAGGTTATTTTCGACCCTTTGGGCCTCAAAGACCTTATATAAGAGGTACCTCGGTGACCTTGACCTCCTCCGTCATGGTCAAGATCAAAAACCGGAAGTTGACCATTATCTCCAAAACAGTTAGAGATAGAGCGATTTTGAGCTAATTTTCGACCCTTTGGGCCTAAAAGACCTTATATAAGAGGTACCTCGGTGAACTTGACCTCCTCCGTCATGGTCAAGGTCAAAAACCGAAAGTTGACCATTATCTCCAAAACGGTTAGAGATAGAGCGATATTGAGCTTATTTTCGACCCTTTGGCCCTAAAAGATGTTATATAAGAGGTACCTCGGTGACCTTGACCTTCTCCGTCATGGTCAAGATCAAAAACCGCAAGTTGATCATTATCTCGAAAACGGTTAGAGATAGAGCGATTATGAGCTAATTTTCGACCCTTTGGACTTAAGAGACGTTATATAAGAGGTAACTCGGTGACCTTGACCTCCCCCGTCGTGGTCAAGATCAAAAACCGGAAGTTGACCATTATCTCGAAAACGGTTAGAGATAGATGGATTTTGAGCTTATTTTCGACAGTTTGTGCCTAAAAGACGTTATATAAGAGGTACCTCGGTGACCTTGATCTCCTCCGTCATGGTCCAGGTCAAAAACCGGGAGTTGACCATTATCTCGAAAACGGTTAGAGATAGAGCGATTTTGAGCTAATTTTCGACCCTTTGGGCCTAAAAGACGTTATATAAGAGGTACCTCGGTGACCTTGACCTCCTCCGTCATGGTCAAGATCAAAAACCGGAAGTTGACCATTATCTCAAAAACGGTTAGAGATAGAGCGATTTTGAGCTTATTTTTGACCATTGTGGCCTAAAAGACGTTATATAAGAGGTACTTCGGTGACCTTGACCTCCTCCGTCATGGTCAAGGTCAAAAACCAGAAGTTGACCATTATCTCGAAAATGGTTAGAGATAGAGCGATTTTGAGCTAATTTTCGACCCTTCGGCCTAAGAGACCTTATATAAGAGGTACCTCGGTGACCTTGACCTCCTCCGTCATGGTCCAGGTCAAAAACCGGAAGTTGACCATAATCTCGAAAACAGTTAGAGATAGAGCGATATTGAGGTTATTTTCGACCCTTTGGGCCTAAAAGATGTTATATAAGGGGAACCTCGGTGACCTTGACCTCCTCCGTCATGGTCAAGATCAAAAACCGGAAGTTGACCATTATCTCGAAAACGGTTAGAGATACAGCGATTTTGAGCTAATTTTCGACCCTTTGGGCCTAAAAGACGTTATATAAGAGGTACCTCGGTGACCTTGACCTCCTCCGTCATGGTCAAGGTCAAAAACCGGAAGTTGACCATTATCTCGAAAACGGTTAGAGATAGAGCGATTTTGAGCTTATTTTCGGCCCTTTGGGCCTAAAAGACGTTATATAAGAGGTACCTCGGTGACCTTGACCTCCTCCGTCATGGTCCAGGTCAAAAACCGGAAGTTGACCATTATCTCGAAAACGGTTAGAGATAGAGCGATTTTGAGGTTATTTTCGACCCTTTGGGCCTCAAAGACCTTATTTAAGAGGTACCTCGGTGACCTTGACCTCCTCCGTCATGGTCAAGATCAAAAACCGGAAGTTGACCATTATCTCCAAAACAGTTAGAGATAGAGCGATTTTGAGCTAATTTTCGACCCTTTGGGCCTAAACGACCTTATATAAGAGGTACCTCGGTGAACTTGACCTCTTCCGTCATGGTCAAGGTCAAAAACCGGAAGTTGACCATTATCTCCAAAACGGTTAGAGATAGAGCGATATTGAGCTTATTTTCGACCCTTTGGGCCTAAAAGACGTTATATAAGAGGTACCTCGGTGACCTTGACCTCCTCCGTCATGGTCAAGGTCAAAAACCGGAAGTTGACCATTATCTCGAAAACGGTTAGAGATAGAGCGATTTTGAGCTAATTTTCTACCCTTCGGCCTAAGAGACCTTATATAAGAGGTACCTCGGTGACCTTGACCTCCTCCGTCATGGTCCAGGTCAAAAACCGGAAGTTGACCATAATCTCGAAAACAGTTAGAGATAGAGCGATATTGAGGTTATTTTCGACCCTTTGGGCCTAAAAGATGTTATATAAGAGGAACCTCGGTGACCTTGACCTCCTCCGTCATGGTCAAGATCAAAAACCGGAAGTTGACCATTATCTCCAAAACGGTTAGAGATACAGCGATTTTGAGCTCATTTTCGACCATTTGGGCCTAAAAGACGTTATATAAGAGGTACCTCGGTGACCTTGACCTCCTCCGTCATGGTCAAGGTCAAAAACCGGAAGTTGACCATTATCTCGAAAACGGTTAGAGATAGAGCGATTTTGAGCTTATTTTCGACCCTTTGGGCCTAAAAGACGTTATATAAGAGGTACCTCGGTGACCTTGACCTCCTCCGTCATGGTCCAGGTCAAAAACCGGAAGTTGACCATTATCTCGAAAACGGTTAGAGATAGAGCGATTTTGAGGTTATTTTCGACCCTTTGGGCCTCAAAGACCTTATATAAGAGGTACCTCGGTGACCTTGACCTCCTCCGTCATGGTCAAGATCAAAAACCGGAAGTTGACCATTATCTCCAAAACAGTTAGAGATAGAGCGATTTTGAGCTAATTTTCGACCCTTTGGGCCTAAAAGACCTTATATAAGAGGTACCTCGGTGAACTTGACCTCCTCCGTCATGGTCAAGGTCAAAAACCGGAAGTTGACCATTATCTCCAAAACGGTTAGAGATAGAGCGATATTGAGCTTATTTTCGACCCTTTGGCCCTAAAAGATGTTATATAAGAGGTACCTCGGTGACCTTGACCTCCTCCGTCATGGTCAAGATCAAAAACCGCAAGTTGATCATTATCTCGAAAACGGTTAGAGATAGAGCGATTATGAGCTAATTTTCGACCCTTTGGACTTAAGAGACGTTATATAAGAGGTAACTCGGTGACCTTGTCCTCCCCCGTCGTGGTCAAGATCAAAAACCGGAAGTTGACCATTATCTCAAAATCGGTTAGAGATAGATGGATTTTGAGCTTATTTTCGACAGTTTGTGCCTAAAACACGTTATATAAGAGGTACCTCGGTGACCTTGACCTCCTCCGTCATGGTCCAGGTCAAAAACCGGGAGTTGACCATTATCTCGAAAACGGTTAGAGATAGAGCGATTTTGAGCTAATTTTCGACCCTTTGGGCCTAAAAGACGTTATATAAGAGGTACCTCGGTGAACTTGACCTCCTCCGTCATGGTCAAGATCAAAAACCGGAAGTTGACCATTATCTCAAAAACGGTTAGAGATAGAGCGATTTCGAGCTTATTTTTGACCATTGTGGCCTAAAAGACGTCATATAAGAGGTACTTCGGTGACCTTGACCTCCTCCGTCATGGTCAAGGTCAAAAACCGGAAGTTGACCATTATCTCGAAAATGGTTAGAGATAGAGCGAATTTGAGCTAATTTTTGACCCTTCGGCCTAAGAGACCTTATATAAGAGGTACCTCGGTGACCTTGACCTCCTCCGTCATGGTCCAGGTCAAAAACCGGAAGTTGACCATAATATCGAAAACAGTTAGAGATAGAGCGATATTGAGGTTATTTTCGACCCTTTGGGCCTAAAAGATGTTATATAAGAGGAACCTCGGTGACCTTGACCTCCTCCGTCATGGTCAAGATCAAAAACCGGAAGTTGACCATTATCTCGAAAACGGTTAGAGATACAGCGATTTTGAGCTAATTTTCGACCCTTTGGGCCTAAAAGACGTTACATAAGAGGTACCTCGGTGACCTTGACCTCCTCCGTCATGGTTTAGGTCAAAAACCGGAAGTTGACCATTATCTCGAAAACGGTTAGAGATAGAGCGATTTTGAGCTTATTTTCGACCCTTTGGGCCTAAAAGACGTTATATAAGAGGTACCTCGGTGACCTTGACCTCCTCCGTCATGGTCCAGGTCAAAAACCGGAAGTTGACCATTATCTCGAAAACGGTTAGAGATAGAGCGATTTTGAGGTTATTTTCGACCCTTTGGGCCTCAAAGACCTTATATAAGAGGTACCTCGGTGACCTTGACCTCCTCCGTCATGGTCAAGATCAAAAACCGGAAGTTGACCATTATCTCCAAAACAGTTAGAGATAGAGCGATTTTGAGCTAATTTTCGACCCTTTGGGCCTAAACGACCTTATATAAGAGGTACCTCGGTGAACTTGACCTCCTCCGCCATGGTCAAGGTCAAAAACCGGAAGTTGACCATTATCTCCAAAACGGTTAGAGATAGAGCGATATTGAGCTTATTTTCGACCCTTTGGCCCTAAAAGATGTTATATAAGAGGAACCTCGGTGACCTTGACCTCCTCCGTCATGGTCAAGATCAAAAACCGGAAGTTGACCATTATCTCGAAAACGGTTAGAGATACAGCGATTTTGAGCTAATTTTCGACCCTTTGGGCCTAAAAGACGTTATATAAGAGGTACCTCGGTGACCTTGACCTCCTCCGTCATGGTCCAGGTCAAAAACCGGAAGTTGACCATTATCTCGAAAACGGTTAGAGATAGAGCGATTTTGAGGTTATTTTCGACCCTTTGGGCCTCAAAGACCTTATATAAGAGGTACCTCGGTGACCTTGACCTCCTCCGTCATGGTCAAGATCAAAAACCGGAAGTTGACCATTATCTCCAAAACAGTTAGAGATAGAGCGATTTTGAGCTAATTTTCGACCCTTTGGGCCTAAAAGACCTTATATAAGAGGTACCTCGGTGACCTTGACCTCCTCCGTCATGGTCAAGGTCAAAAACCGGAAGTTGACCATTATCTCGAAAACGGTTAGAGATAGAGCGATTTTGAGCTTATTTTCGACCCTTTGGGCCTAAAAGACGTTATATAAGAGGTACCTCGGTGACCTTGACCTCCTCCGTCATGGTCCAGGTCAAAAACCGGAAGTTGACCATTATCTCGAAAACGGTTAGAGATAGAGCGATTTTGAGGTTATTTTCGACCCTTTGGGCCTCAATGACCTTATATAAGAGGTACCTCGGTGACCTTGACCTCCTCCGTCATGGTCAAGATCAAAAACCGGAAGTTGACCATTATCTCCAAAACAGTTAGAGATAGAGCGATTTTGAGCTAATTTTCGACCCTTTGGGCCTAAAAGACCTTATATAAGAGGTACCTCGGTGAACTTGACCTCCTCCGTCATGGTCAAGGTCAAAAACCGGAAGTTGACCATTATCTCCAAAACGGTTAGAGATAGAGCGATATTGAGCTTATTTTCGACCCTTTGGCCCTAAAAGATGTTATATAAGAGGAACCTCGGTGACCTTGACCTCCTCCGTCATGGTCAAGATCAAAAACCGGAAGTTGACCATTATCTCGAAAACGGTTAGAGATACAGCGATTTTGAGCTAATTTTCGACCCTTTGGGCCTAAAAGACGTTATATAAGAGGTACCTCGGTGACCTTGACCTCCTCCGTCATGGTCAAGGTCAAAAACCGGAAGTTGACCATTATCTCGAAAACTGTTAGAGATAGAGCGATTTTGAGCTTATTTTCGACCCTTTGGGCCTAAAAGACGTTATATAAGAGGAACCTCGGTGACCTTGACCTCCTCCGTCATGGTCAAGATCAAAAACCGGAAGTTGACCATTATCTCGAAAACGGTTAGAGATACAGCGATTTTGAGCTAATTTTCGACCCTTTGGGCCTAAAAGACGTTATATAAGAGGTACCTCGGTGACCTTGACCTCCTCCGTCATGGTCAAGATCAAAAACCGGAAGTTGACCATTATCTCGAAAACGGTTAGAGATAGAGCGATTTTGAGGTTATTTTCGACCCTTTGGGCCTAAAAGACGTTATATAAGAGGTACCTCGGTGACCTTGACCTGCTCCGTCATGGTCAAGGTCAAAAACCGGAAGTTGACCATTATCTCGAAAACGGTTAGAGATAGAGCGATTTTGAGCTTATTTTCGACCCTTTGGGCCTAAAAGACGTTATATAAGAGGTACCTTGGTGACCTTGAACTGCTCCGTCATGGTCAAGGTCAAAAACCGGAAGTTGACCATTATCTCGAAAACGGTTAGAGACAGAGCGATTTTGAGCTTATTTTCGACCCTTTGGGCCTAAAAGACGTTATATCAGAGGTACCTCGGTGACCTTGACCTCCCCCGTCATGGTCAAGATCAAAAACCGGAAGTTGACCATTATCTCGAAAACGGTTAGAGATAGAGCGATTTTGAGCTAATTTTCGACCCTTTGGGCTTAAAGACGTTATATAAGAGGTACCTCGGTGACCTTGACCTCCTCCGTCATGGTCAAGGTCAAAAACCGGAAGTTGACCATTGTCTCGAAAACGGTTAGAGATAAAGCGATTTTGAGCTTATTTTCGACCCTTTGGGCCTAAAATACGTTATATAACAGGTACCTCGGTGACCTTGACCTCCTCCGTCATGGTCAAGATCAAAAACCGAAGTTGACCATTATCTCGAAAACGGTTAGAGATAGAGCGATTTTGAGCTAATTTTCGACCCTTTGGGCCTAAAAGACGTTATATAAGAGGTACCTAGGTGACCTTGACCTCCTCCGTCATGGTCCAGGTCAAAAACCGGAAGTTGACCATTATCTCGAAAACGGTTAGAGAGAGCGATTTTGAGCTAATTTTCGACCCTTTGGGCTTAAAATACGTTATATAAGAGGTACCTCGGTGACCTTGACCTCCCCCGTCATGGTCAAGATCAAAAACCGGAAGTTGACCATTATCTCGAAAACGGTTAGAGATAGAGCGATTTTGAGCTTATTTTCGACCCTTTGGGCCTAAAAGACGTTATATAAGAGGTACCTCGGTGACCTTGACCTCCCCCGTCATGGTCAAGGTCAAAAACCAGAAGTTGACCATTATCTCCAAAACAGTTAGAGATAGAGCGATTTTGAGCTAATTTTCGACCCTTTGGGCCTAAAAGACCTTATATAAGAGGTACCTCGGTGAACTTGACCTCCTCCGTCATGGTCAAGGTCAAAAACCGGAAGTTGACCATTATCTCCAAAACGGTTAGAGATAGAGCGATATTGAGCTTATTTTCGACCCTTTGGCCCTAAAAGATGTTATATAAGAGGAACCTCGGTGACCTTGACCTCCTCCGTCATGGTCAAGATCAAAAACCGGAAGTTGACCATTATCTCGAAAACGGTTAGAGATACAGCGATTTTGAGCTAATTTTCGACCCTTTGGGCCTAAAAGACGTTATATAAGAGGTACCTCGGTGACCTTGACCTCCTCCGTCATGGTCAAGGTCAAAAACCGGAAGTTGACCATTATCTCGAAAACTGTTAGAGATAGAGCGATTTTGAGGTTATTTTCGACCCTTTGGGCCTAAAAGACGTTATATAAGAGTAACCTCGGTGACCTTGACCTCCTCCGTCATGGTCAAGATCAAAAACCGGAAGTTGACCATTATCTCGAAAACGGTTAGAGATACAGCGATTTTGAGCTAATTTTCGACCCTTTGGGCCTAAAAGACGTTATATAAGAGGTACCTCGGTGACCTTGACCTCCCCCGTCATGGTCAAGATCAAAAACCGGAAGTTGACCATTATCTCGAAAACGGTTAGAGATAGAGCGATTTTGAGGTTATTTTCGACCCTTTGGGCCTAAAAGACGTTATATAAGAGGTACCTCGGTGACCTTGACCTGCTCCGTCATGGTCAAGGTCAAAAACCGGAAGTTGACCATTATCTCGAAAACGGTTAGAGATAGAGCGATTTTGAGGTTATTTTGGACCCTTTGGGCCTAAAAGACGTTATATAAGAGGTACCTTGGTGACCTTGAACTGCTCCGTCATGGTCAAGGTCAAAAACCGGAAGTTGACCATTATCTCGAAAACGGTTAGAGACAGAGCGATTTTGAGCTTATTTTCGACCCTTTGGGCCTAAAAGACGTTATATAAGAGGTACCTCGGTGACCTTGACCTCCCCCGTCATGGTCAAGATCAAAAACCGGAAGTTGACCATTATATCGAAAACGGTTAGAGATAGAGCGATTTTGAGGTTATTTTCGACCCTTTGGGCCTAAAAGACGTTATATAAGAGGTACCTCGGTGACCTTGACCTCCCCCGTCATGGTCAAGATCAAAAACCGGAAGTTGACCATTATCTCGAAAACGGTTAGAGATAGATCGATTTTGAGCTTATTTTTGACCCTTTGGGCCTAAAAGACGTTATATAAGAGGTACCTCGGTGACCTTGACCTCCTCCGTCATGGTCAAGGTCAAAAACCGGAAGTTGACCATTATCTCGAAAACGGTTAGAGATAGAGCGATTTTGAGCTTATTTTCGACCCTTTGGGCTTAAAGACGTTATATAAGAGGTACCTCGGTGACCTTGACCTCCTCCGTCATGGTCAAGGTCAAAAACCGGAAGTTGACCATTGTCTCGAAAACGGTTAGAGATAAAGCGATTTTGAGCTTATTTTCGACCCTTTGGGCCTAAAATACGTTATATAACAGGTACCTCGGTGACCTTGACCTCCTCCGTCATGGTCAAGATCAAAAACCGGAAGTTGACCATTATCTCGAAAACGGTTAGAGATAGAGCGATTTTGAGCTAATTTTCGATCCTTTGGGCCTAAAAGACGTTATATAAGAGGTACCTCGGTGACCTTGACCTCCCCCGTCATGGTCAAGATCAAAAACCGGAAGTTGACCATTATCTCGAAAACGGTTAGAGATAGAGCGATTTTGAGGTTATTTTCGACCCTTTTGGCATAAAAGACGTTATATAAGAGGTACCTCGGTGACCTTGACCTGCTCCGTCATGGTTAAGGTCAAAAACCGGAAGTTGACCATTATCTCGAAAACGGTTAGAGATAGAGCGATTTTGAGGTTATTTTGGACCCTTTGGGCCTAAAAGACGTTATATAAGAGGTACCTTGGTGACCTTGAACTGCTCCGTCATGGTCAAGGTCAAAAACCGGAAGTTGACCATTATCTCGAAAACGGTTAGAGACAGAGCGATTTTGAGCTTATTTTCGACCCTTTGGGCCTAAAAGACGTTATATAAGAGGTACCTCGGTGACCTTGACCTCCTCCGTCATGGTCAAGATCAAAAACCGGAAGTTGACCATTATCTCGAAAACGGTTAGAGATAGAGCGATTTTGAGGTTATTTTCGACCCTTTGGGCCTAAAAGACGTTATATAAGAGGTACCTCGGTGACCTTGACCTCCCCCGTCATGGTCAAGATCAAAAACCGGAAGTTGACCATTATCTCGAAAACGGTTAGAGATAGATCGATTTTGAGCTTATTTTTGACCCTTTGGGCCTAAAAGACGTTATATAAGAGGTACCTCGGTGACCTTGACCTCCTCCGTCATGGTCAAGGTCAAAAACCGGAAGTTGACCATTATCTCGAAAACGGTTAGAGATAGAGCGATTTTGAGCTAATTTTCGACCCTTTGGGCTTAAAGACGTTATATAAGAGGTACCTCGGTGACCTTGACCTCCTCCGTCATGGTCAAGGTCAAAAACCGGAAGTTGACCATTGTCTCGAAAACGGTTAGAGATAAAGCGATTTTGAGATTATTTTCGACCCTTTGGGCCTAAAATACGTTATATAACAGGTACCTCGGTGACCTTGACCTCCTCCGTCATGGTCAAGATCAAAAACCGGAAGTTGACCATTATCTCGAAAACGGTTAGAGATAGAGCGATTTTGAGCTAATTTTCGACCCTTTGGGCCTAAAAGACGTTATATAAGAGGTACCTAGGTGACCTTGACCTCCTCCGTCATGGTCCAGGTCAAAAACCGGAAGTTGACCATTATCTCGAAAACGGTTAGAGAGAGCGATTTTGAGCTAATTTTCGACCCTTTGGGCTTAAAATACGTTATATAAGAGGTACCTCGGTGACCTTGACCTCCCCCGTCATGGTCAAGATCAAAAACCGGAAGTTGACCATTATCTCGAAAACGGTTAGAGATAGAGCGATTTTGAGCTTATTTTCGACCCTTTGGGCCTAAAAGACGTTATATAACAGGTACCTCGGTGACCTTGACCTCCCCCGTCATGGTCAAGGTCAAAAACCAGAAGTTGACTATTATCTCGAAAACGGTTAGAGATAGAGCGATTTTGAGCTTATTTTTGACCCTTTGGGCCTAAAAGACGTTATATAAGAGGTACCTCGGTGACCTTGACCTCCCCCGTCATGGTCAAGATCAAAAACCGGAAGTTGACCATTATCTCGAAAACGGTTAGAGATAGAGCGATTTTGAGGTTATTTTCGACCCTTTGGGCCTAAAAGACGTTATATAAGAGGTACCTCGGTGACCTTGACCTCCCCCGTCATGGTCAAGATCAAAAACCGGAAGTTGACCATTATCTCGAAAACGGTTAGAGATAGATCGATTTTGAGCTTATTTTTGACCCTTTGGGCCTAAAAGACGTTATATAAGAGGTACCTCGGTGACCTTGACCTCCTCCGTCATGGTCAAGGTCAAAAACCGGAAGTTGACCATTATCTCGAAAACGGTTAGAGATAGAGCGATTTTGAGCTAATTTTCGACCCTTTGGGCTTAAAGACGTTATATAAGAGGTACCTCGGTGACCTTGACCTCCTCCGTCATGGTCAAGGTCAAAAACCGGAAGTTGACCATTGTCTCGAAAACGGTTAGAGATAAAGCGATTTTGAGATTATTTTCGACCCTTTGGGCCTAAAATACGTTATATAACAGGTACCTCGGTGACCTTGACCTCCTCCGTCATGGTCAAGATCAAAAACCGGAAGTTGACCATTATCTCGAAAACGGTTAGAGATAGAGCGATTTTGAGCTAATTTTCGACCCTTTGGGCCTAAAAGACGTTATATAAGAGGTACCTAGGTGACCTTGACCTCCTCCGTCATGGTCCAGGTCAAAAACCGGAAGTTGACCATTATCTCGAAAACGGTTAGAGAGAGCGATTTTGAGCTAATTTTCGACCCTTTGGGCTTAAAATACGTTATATAAGAGGTACCTCGGTGACCTTGACCTCCCCCGTCATGGTCAAGATCAAAAACCGGAAGTTGACCATTATCTCGAAAACGGTTAGAGATAGAGCGATTTTGAGCTTATTTTCGACCCTTTGGGCCTAAAAGACGTTATATAACAGGTACCTCGGTGACCTTGACCTCCCCCGTCATGGTCAAGGTCAAAAACCAGAAGTTGACTATTATCTCGAAAACGGTTAGAGATAGAGCGATTTTGAGCTTATTTTTGACCCTTTGGGCCTAAAAGACGTTATATAAGAGGTACCTCGGTGACCTTGACCTCCTCCGTCATGGTCAAGGTCAAAAACCGGAAGTTGACCATTATCTCGAAAACGGTTAGAGATAGAGCGATTTTGAGCTAATTTTCGACACTTTGGGCCTAAAAGACGTTATATAAGAGGTACCTCGGTGACCTTGACCTCCTCCGTCATGGTCAAGGTCAAAAACCGGAAGTTGACCATTACCTCGAAAACGGTTAGAGATAGAGCGATTTTGAGCTTATTTTCGACCCTTTGGGCCTAAAAGACGCTATATAAGAGGTACCTCGGTGACCTTGACCTCCTCCGTCATGGTCAAGGTCAAAAACCGGAAGTTGACCATTACCTCGAAAACGGTTAGAGATAGAGCGATTTTGAGGTTATTTTCGACCCTTTGGGCCTAAAAGACGTTATATAAGAGGTACCTCGGTGACCTTGACCTCCTCCGTCATGGTCAAGGTCAAAAACCGGAAGTTGACAATTATCTCGAAAACGGTTAGAGATAGAGCGATTTTGAGCTAATTTTCGACCCTTTGGGCCTAAAAGACGTTATATAAGAGGTACCTCGGTGACCTTGACCTCCTCCGTCATGGTCAAGATCAAAAACCGGAAGTTGACCATTATCTCGAAAACGGTTAGAGATAGAGCGATTTTGAGCTAATTTTCGACCCTTTGGGCCTAAAAGACGTTATATAAGAGGTACCTAGGTGACCTTGACCTCCTCCGTCATGGTCCAGGTCAAAAACCGGAAGTTGACCATTATCTCGAAAACGGTTAGAGATAGAGCGATTTTGAGGTTATTTTCGACCCTTTGGGCCTAAAATACGTTATATAAGAGGTACCTCGGTGACCTTGACCTCCTCCGTCATGGTCATGGTCAAAAACCGGAAGTTGACCATTATCTCGAAAACGGTTAGAGATAGAGCGATTTTGAGCTAATTTTCGACCCTTTGGGCCTAAAAGACGTTATATAAGAGGTACCTCGGTGACCTTGACCTCCTCCGTCATGGTCAAGATCAAAAACCGGAAGTTGACCATTATCTCGAAAACGGTTAGAGATAGAGCGATTTTGAGCTAATTTTCGACCCTTTGGGCCTAAAAGACGTTATATAAGAGGTACCTAGGTGACCTTGACCTCCTCCGTCATGGTCCAGGTCAAAAACCGGAAGTTGACCATTATCTCGAAAACGGTTAGAGATAGAGCGATTTTGAGGTTATTTTCGACCCTTTGGGCCTAAAATACGTTATATAAGAGGTACCTCGGTGACCTTGACCTCCTCCGTCATGGTCAAGGTCAAAAACCGGAAGTTGACCATTATCTCGAAAACGGTTAGAGATAGAGCGATTTTGAGCTAATTTTCGACCCTTTGGGCCTAAAAGACGTTATATAAGAGGTACCTAGGTGACCTTGACCTCCTCCGTCATGGTCCAGGTCAAAACCCGGAAGTTGACCATTATCTCGAAAACGGTTAGAGAGAGCGATTTTGAGCTAATTTTCGACCCTTTGGGCTTAAAAGACGTTATATAAGAGGTACCTCGGTGACCTTGACCTCCCCCGTCGTGGTCAAGATCAAAAACCAGAAGTTGACCATTATCTCGAAAACGGTTAGAGATAGAGGGATTTTGAGCTTATTTTCGACATTTTGCGCCTAAAAGACGTTATATAAGAGGTACCTCGGTGACCTTGACCTCCTCCGTC
The DNA here is from genome assembly GCA_949752745.1 of Protula sp. h YS-2021. NCBI lineage: Eukaryota > Metazoa > Annelida > Polychaeta > Sabellida > Serpulidae > Protula > Protula sp. h YS-2021. The sequence goes on along the minus strand of OX457026.1, from coordinate 4,266,977 downwards.
ATGGTTCAAGTAAAAAACCGGAAGTTGACCATTATCTCGAAAACGGTTAGAGAGAGCGATTTTGAGCTAATTTTCGACCCTTTGGGCTTAAAAGACGTTATATAAGAGGTACCTCGGTGACCTTGACCTCCCCCGTCGTGGTCAAGATCAAAAACCAGAAGTTGACCATTATCTCGAAAACGGTTAGAGATAGAGGGATTTTGAGCTTATTTTCGACATTTTGCGCCTAAAAGACGTTATATAAGAGGTACCTCGGTGACCTTGACCTCCTCCGTCATGGTCCAGGTAAAAAACCGGAAGTTGACCATTATCTCGAAAACGGTTAGAGATAGAGCGAATTTGAGCTAATTTTCGAACCTTTGGGCCTAAAAGACGTTATATAAGAGGTACCTCGGTGACCTTGACCTCCTCCGTCATGGTCAAGATCAAAAACCGGAAGTTGACCATTATCTCGAAAACGGTTAGAGATAGAGCGATTTTGAGCTAATTTTCGACCCTTTGGGCCTAAAAGACGTTATATAAGAGGTACCTCGGTGACCTTGACCTCCTCCGTCATGGTCAAGATCAAAAACCGGAAGTTGACCATTATCTCGAAAACGGTTAGAGATAGAGCGATTTTGAGCTAATTTTCGACCCTTTGGGCCTAAAAGACGTTATATAAGAGGTACCTAGGTGACCTTGACCTCCTCCGTCATGGTCCAGGTCAAAAACCGGAAGTTGACCATTATCTCGAAAACGGTTAGAGATAGAGCGATTTTGAGGTTATTTTCGACCCTTTGGGCCTAAAATACGTTATATAAGAGGTACCTCGGTGACCTTGACCTCCTCCGTCATGGTCAAGGTCAAAAACCGGAAGTTGACCATTATCTCGAAAACGGTTAGAGATAGAGCGATTTTGAGCTAATTTTCGAACCTTTGGGCCTAAAAGACGTTATATAAGAGGTACCTCGGTGACCTTGACCTCCTCCGTCATGGTCAAGATCAAAAACCGGAAGTTGACCATTATCTCGAAAACGGTTAGAGATAGAGCGATTTTGAGCTAATTTTCGACCCTTTGGGCCTAAAAGACGTTATATAAGAGGTACCTAGGTGACCTTGACCTCCTCCGTCATGGTCCAGGTCAAAACCCGGAAGTTGACCATTATCTCGAAAACGGTTAGAGAGAGCGATTTTGAGCTAATTTTCGACCCTTTGGGCTTAAAAGACGTTATATAAGAGGTACCTCGGTGACCTTGACCTCCCCCGTCGTGGTCAAGATCAAAAACCAGAAGTTGACCATTATCTCGAAAACGGTTAGAGATAGAGGGATTTTGAGCTTATTTTCGACATTTTGCGCCTAAAAGACGTTATATAAGAGGTACCTCGGTGACCTTGACCTCCTCCGTCATGGTTCAAGTAAAAAACCGGAAGTTGACCATTATCTCGAAAACGGTTAGAGAGAGCGATTTTGAGCTAATTTTCGACCCTTTGGGCTTAAAAGACGTTATATAAGAGGTACCTCGGTGACCTTGACCTCCCCCGTCGTGGTCAAGATCAAAAACCAGAAGTTGACCATTATCTCGAAAACGGTTAGAGATAGAGGGATTTTGAGCTTATTTTCGACATTTTGCGCCTAAAAGACGTTATATAAGAGGTACCTCGGTGACCTTGACCTCCTCCGTCATGGTCCAGGTAAAAAACCGGAAGTTGACCATTATCTCGAAAACGGTTAGAGATAGAGCGAATTTGAGCTAATTTTCGACCCTTTGGGCCTAAAAGACGTTTTATGAGTGGTACCTCGGTGACCTTGACCTCCTCCGTCATGGTCCAGGTCAAAAACCGGAAGTTGACCATTATCTCGAAAACGGTTAGAGATAGAGCGATTTTGAGCTAATATTCGACCCTTTGGGCCTAAAAGACGTTATATAAGAGGTACCTCGGTGACCTTGACCTCCTCCGTCATGGTCAAGATCAAAAACCGGAAGTTGACCATTATCTCGAAAACGGTTAGAGATAGAGCGATTTTGAGCTAATCTGCGACCCTTTGGGCCTAAAAGACGTTATATAAGAGGTACCTCGGTGACCTTGACCTCCTCCGTCATGGTTTAGGTCAAAAACCGGAAGTTGACCATTATCTCGAAAACGGTTAGAGATAGAGCGATTTTGAGCTTATTTTCGACCCTTTGGGCCTAAAAAAGACGTTATATAGGAGGTACCTCGGTGACTTTGACCTCCTCCGTCATGGTCAAGTTCAAAAACCGGAAGTTGACCATTATCTCGAAAACGGTTAGAGAAAGAGCGATTTTGAGCTTATTTTCGACCCTTTGGGCCTAAAAGACGTTATATAAGAGGTACCTCGGTGACCTTGACCTCTTCCGTCATGGTCAATGTCAAAAACCGGAAGTTGACCATTATCTCGAAAACGGTTAGAGATAGAGCGATTTTGAGGTTATTTTCGACCCTTTGGGCCTAAAAGACGTTATATAAGAGGTACCTCGGTGACCTTGACCTCCTCCGTCATGGTCCAGGTAAAAAACCGGAAGTTGACCATTATCTCGAAAACGGTTAGAGAGAGCGATTTTGAGCTAATTTTCGACCCTTTGGGCTTAAAAGACTTTATATAAGAGGTACCTCGGTGACCTTGACCTCCCCCGTCGTGGTCAAGATCAAAAACCAGAAGTTGACCATTATCTCGAAAACGGTTAGAGATAGAGGGATTTTGAGCTTATTTTGGACATTTTGCGCCGAAAAGACGTTATATAAGAGGTACCTCGGTGACCTTGACCTCCTCCGTCATGGTCCAGGTAAAAAACCGGAAGTTGACCATTATCTCGAAAACGGTTAGAGATAGAGCGATTTTGAGCTAATCTTCGACCCTTTGGGCCTAAAAGACGTTATATAAGAGGTACCTCGGTGACCTTGACCTCCTCCGTCATGGTTTAGGTCAAAAACCGGAAGTTGACCATTATCTCGAAAACGGTTAGAGATAGAGCGATTTTGAGCTTATTTTCGACCCTTTGGGCCTAAAAAAGACGTTATATAAGAGGTACCTCGGTGACCTTGACCTCCTCCGTCATGGTCAAGTTCAAAAACCGGAAGTTGACCATTATCTCGAAAACGGTTAGAGAAAGAGCGATTTTGAGCTTATTTTCGACCCTTTGGGCCTAAAAGACGTTATATAAGAGGTACCTCGGTGACCTTGACCTCTTCCGTCATGGTCAATGTCAAAAACCGGAAGTTGACCATTATCTCGAAAACGGTTAGAGATAGAGCGATTTTGAGGTTATTTTCGACCCTTTGGGCCTAAAAGACGTTATATTAGAGGTACCTCGGTGACCTTGACCTCCTCCGTCATGGTCAATGTCAAAAACCGGAAGTTGACCATTATCTCGAAAACGGTTAGAGATAGAGCGATTTTGAGCTAATTTTCGACCCTTTGGGCCTAAAAGACGCTATATAAGAGGTACCTCGGTGACCTTGACCTCCTCCGTCATGGTCAAGGTCAAAAACCGGAAGTTGACCCTTATCTCGAAAACGGTTAGAGATAGAGCGATTTTGAGCTAATTTTCGACCCTTTGGGCCTAAAAGACGTTATATAAGAGGTACCTAGGTGACCTTGACCTCCTCCGTCATGGTCCAGGTCAAAACCCGGAAGTTGACCATTATCTCGAAAACGGTTAGAGAGAGCGATTTTGAGCTAATTTTCGACCCTTTGGGCTTAAAAGACGTTATATAAGAGGTACCTCGGTGACCTTGACCTCCCCCGTCGTGGTCAAGATCAAAAACCAGAAGTTGACCATTATCTCGAAAACGGTTAGAGATAGAGGGATTTTGAGCTTATTTTCGACATTTTGCGCCTGAAAGACGTTATATAAGAGGTACCTCGGTGACCTTGACCTCCTCCGTCATGGTCCAGGTAAAAAACCGGAAGTTGACCATTATCTCGAAAACGGTTAGAGATAGAGCGAATTTGAGCTAATTTTCGACCCTTTGGGCCTAAAAGACGTTTTATGAGTGGTACCTCGGTGACCTTGACCTCCTCCGTCATGGTCCAGGTCAAAAACCGGAAGTTGACCATTATCTCGAAAACGGTTAGAGATAGAGCGATTTTGAGCTAATATTCGACCCTTTGGGCCTAAAAGACGTTATATAAGAGGTACCTCGGTGACCTTGACCTCCTCCGTCATGGTCCAGGTCAAAACCCGGAAGTTGACCATTATCTCGAAAACGGTTAGAGAGAGCGATTTTGAGCTAATTTTCGACCCTTTGGGCTTAAAAAAAGTTATATAAGAGGTACCTCGGTGACCTTGACCTCCCCCGTCGTGGTCAAGATCAAAAACCAGAAGTTGACCATTATCTCAAAAACGGTTAGAGATAGAGGGATTTTGAGCTTATTTTCGACATTTTGCGCCTAAAAGACGTTATATAAGAGGTACCTCGGTGACCTTGACCTCCTCCGTCATTGTCCAGGTAAAAAACCGGAAGTTGACCATTATCTCGAAAACGGTTAGAGATAGACCGAATTTGAGCTAATTTTCGACCCTTTGGGCCTAAAAGACGTTTTATGAGTGGTACCTCGGTGACCTTGACCTCCTCCGTCATGGTCCAGGTCAAAAACCGGAAGTTGACCATTATCTCGAAAACGGTTAGAGATAGAGCGATTTTGAGCTAATATTCGACCCTTTGGGCCTAAAAGACGTTATATAAGAGGTACCTCGGTGACCTTGACCTCCTCCGTCATGGTCAAGATCAAAAACCGGAAGTTGACCATTATCTCGAAAACGGTTAGAGATAGAGCGATTTTGAGCTAATCTGCGACCCTTTGGGCCTAAAAGACGTTATATAAGAGGTACCTCGGTGACCTTGACCTCCTCCGTCATGGTTTAGCTCAAAAACCGGAAGTTGACCATTATCTCGAAAACGGTTAGAGATAGAGCGATTTTGAGCTTATTTTCGACCCTTTGGGCCTAAAAAAGACGCTATATAAGAGGTACCTCGGTGACCTTGAACTCCTCCGTCATGGTCAAGTTCAAAAACCGGAAGTTGACCATTATCTCGAAAACGGTTAGAGAAAGAGCGATTTTGAGCTTATTTTCGACCCTTTGGGCCTAAAAGACGTTATATAAGAGGTACCTCGGTGACCTTGACCTCTTCCGTCATGGTCAATGTCAAAAACCGGAAGTTGACCATTATCTCGAAAACGGTTAGAGATAGAGCGATTTTGAGGTTATTTTCGACCCTTTGGGCCTAAAAGACGTTATATAAGAGGTACCTCGGTGACCTTGACCTCCTCCGTCATGGTCCAGGTAAAAAACCGGAAGTTGACCATTATCTCGAAAACGGTTAGAGAGAGCGATTTTGAGCTAATTTTCGACCCTTTGGGCTTAAAAGACGTTATATAAGAGGTACCTCGGTGACCTTGACCTCCCCCGTCGTGGTCAAGATCAAAAACCAGAAGTTGACCATTATCTCGAAAACGGTTAGAGATAGAGGGATTTTGAGCTTATTTTCGACATTTTGCGCCTAAAAGACGTTATATAAGAGGTACCTCGGTGACCTTGACCTCCTCCGTCATGGTCCAGGTAAAAAACCGGAAGTTGACCATTATCTCGAAAACGGTTAGAGATAGAGCGATTTTGAGCTAATTTTCGACCCTTTGGGCCTAAAAGACGTTTTATGAGTGGCACCTCGGTGATCTAGACCTCCTCCGTCATGGTCCAGGTCAAAAACCGGAAGTTGACCATTATCTCGAAAACGGTTAGAGATAGAGCGATTTTGAGCTAATTTTCGACCCTTTGGGCCTAAAAGACGTTATATAAGAGGTACCTAGGTGACCTTGACCTCCTCCGTCATGGTCCAGGTCAAAACCCGGAAGTTGATCATTATCTCGAAAACGGTTAGAGAGAGCAGTTTTGAGCTAATTTTCGACCCTTTGGGCTTAAAAGACGTTATATAAGAGGTACCTCGGTGACCTTGACCTCCCCCGTCGTGGTCAAGATCAAAAACCAGAAGTTGACCATTATCTCGAAAACGGTTAGAGATAGAGGGATTTTGAGCTTATTTTCGACATTTTGCGCCTAAAAGACGTTATATAAGAGGTACCTCGGTGACCTTGACCTCCTCCGTCATGGTCCAGGTAAAAAACCGGAAGTTGACCATTATCTCGAAAACGGTTAGAGATAGAGCGAATTTGAGCTAATTTTCGACCCTTTGGGCCTAAAAGACGTTTTATGAGTGGTACCTCGGTGACCTTGACCTCCTCCGTCATGGTCAATGTCAAAAACCGGAAGTTGACCATTATCTCGAAAACGGTTAGAGATAGAGCGATTTTGAGGTTATTTTCGACCCTTTGGGCCTAAAAGACGTTATATAAGAGGTACCTCGGTGACCTTGACCTCCTCCGTCATGGTCAATGTCAAAAACCGGAAGTTGACCATTATCTCGAAAACGGTTAGAGATAGAGCGATTTTGAGCTTATTTTCGACCCTTTGGGCCTAAAAGACGCTATATAAGAGGTACCTCGGTGACCTTGACCTCCTCCGTCATGGTCAAGGTCAAAAACCGGAAGTTGACCCTTATCTCGAAAACGGTTAGAGATAGAGCGATTTTGAGCTAATTTTCGACCCTTTGGGCCTAAAAGACGTTATATAAGAGGTACCTAGGTGACCTTGACCTCCTCCGTCATGGTCCAGGTCAAAACACGGAAGTTGATCATTATCTCGAAAACGGTTAGAGAGAGCAGTTTTGAGCTAATTTTCGACCCTTTGGGCTTAAAAGACGTTATATAAGAGGTACCTCGGTGACCTTGACCTCCCCCGTCGTGGTCAAGATCAAAAACCAGAAGTTGACCATTATCTCGAAAACGGTTAGAGATAGAGGGATTTTGAGCTTATTTTCGACATTTTGCGCCTAAAAGACGTTATATAAGAGGTACCTCGGTGACCTTGACCTCCTCCGTCATGGTCCAGGTAAAAAACCGGAAGTTGACCATTATCTCGAAAACGGTTAGAGATAGAGCGAATTTGAGCTAATTTTCGACCCTTTGGGCCTAAAAGACGTTTTATGAGTGGTACCTCGGTGACCTTGACCTCCTCCGTCATGGTCCAGGTCAAAAACCGGAAGTTGACCATTATCTCGAAAACGGTTAGAGATAGAGCGATTTTGAGCTAATATTCGACCCTTTGGGCCTAAAAGACGTTATATAAGAGGTACCTCGGTGACCTTGACCTCCTCCGTCATGGTCAAGATCAAAAACCGGAAGTTGACCATTATCTCGAAAACGGTTAGAGATAGAGCGATTTTGAGCTAATCTTCGACCCTTTGGGCCTAAAAGACGTTATATAAGAGGTACCTCTGTGACCTTGACCTCTTCCGTCATGGTTTAGGTCAAAAACCGGAAGTTGACCATTATCTCGAAAACGGTTAGAGATAGAGCGATTTTGAGCTTATTTTCGACCCTTTGGGCCTAAAAAAGACGTTATATAAGAGGTACCTCGGTGACCTTGACCTCCTCCGTCATGGCCAAGTTCAAAAACCGGAAGTTGACCATTATCTCGAAAACGGTTAGAGAAAGAGCGATTTTGAGCTTATTTTCGACCCTTTGGGCCTAAAAGACGTTATATAAGAGGTACCTCGGTGACCTTGACCTCTTCCGTCATGGTCAATGTCAAAAACCGGAAGTTGACCATTATCTCGAAAACGGTTAGAGATAGAGCGATTTTGAGGTTATTTTCGACCCTTTGGGCCTAAAAGACGTTATATAAGAGGTACCTCGGTGACCTTGACCTCCTCCGTCATGGTCAATGTCAAAAACCGGAAGTTGACCATTATCTCGAAAACGGTTAGAGATAGAGCGATTTTGAGCTAATATTCGACCCTTTGGGCCTAAAATACCTTATATAAGAGGTACCTCGGTGACCTTGACCTCCTCCGTCATGGTCAATGTCAAAAACCGGAAGTTGACCATTATCTCGAAAACTGTTCGAAAACTGAATTTGATTATTTGAGATTACATTATATTTACTTCGATATCCTTGTTCATGATAATTCGGAAGCTGACAATTATGTGGAAAGACTGAAAAATGTGTCTTTGACCAGATAGATTGTACCATTGCAAGTGGGTGTCATTTCGCTACGTGTATCGAAATTCGGTCTAGTTAAATATATTTAGAGGGCTTAAATGCAGGCTTTGTTATAGATAACATCTAACACAGGCAGTGAAAATATACGCAGTCGATACTTTGCACTGTTGTAGCTTTGTGCCCACTTGTCCTTGGGAAATCTTCAGTACATCTATTTGATTTCCGTGGATAAGTGTTTTTCATAGTATAGCAAAGGATTACTTATGGATTGGGGTATACATCTTTCATACAGTTTTGCAAAATACGGATAATCAGGTGTGAGAAATATACTTTTAAAACTCTGCAATTATAATTCAAAGATTCAGCTGATATAGGTATGCTTCACTTTTACTTTGATTTATAAGACTTCAAAAATTTCTTCAAAGATGATAATTCCCACTTGCAAACATAGTTTGCAAATCGGTATGGTTTGCTAAGAATTCCGGCGTTTATTCCTTCCTTTTTTTCCGTCACGGAGGTTTCCAGAAAACTCCTCCTACTCTATTTGACGTAGGACAATGAAATTTGGCACAGAGATAGAGGGTGATGAGATATCGTGAAATCCGCAAATTTTTTTTACCTTGACCTTCAAGGTAAAGGTCAAATTGAGGTCAAATTTTTTTGTCCTCAAAGTGGTTTCCAGAAAACTCCTCCTAGGCTATTTGACGTAGGACGATGAAATTTGGTACAGGGATAGAGGCTGATGAGATGTCGTGAAATCCGCAAAATTTTTTGACCTTGATTTTTAAAGTCAAGGACAAATTGAGGTCAAAATATTTTTTCAAAAACCTATTCCATCACGAAGAATTGCTGGAAATAGCGCTAAAATCCTTGTTTCAACACGTGTACCGTGTCAGTAGGCAGTATCATAATGGATGGAATCTCGACTTTCAGTGTCAAGGTCAAGGTCATGTGACTTTCGTATATTGAATTCCGTTAGAACAAAATTGTCCATTATCTCGGAAACGGTTAGAAATAGAGCGATTTTGAGCTTATTTTCGACCCTTAGGGCCTAAAAGACGTGATTTAAGAGGCACCTCGGTGACCTTGACCTCCTCCGTCATGGTCAAGGTAAAAAACCGGAAGTTGACCATTATCTCGAATACGGTTAGAGATAGAGCGATTTTGAGCTTATTTTCGACCCTTTGGGCCTAAAAGACGTTATATAAGAGGTACCTCGGTGACCTTGACCTCCCCCGTCATGGTCAAGATCAAAAACCGGAAGTTGACCATTATCTCGAAAACGGTTAGAGATAGAGCGATTTTGAACTTATTTTCGACCCTTTGGGCTAAAAGACGTTATATAAGAGGTACCTCGGTGACCTTGACCTCCTCCGTCATGGTCAAGGTCAAAAACCGGAAGTTGACCATTATTTCGAAAACGGTTCAAAAACTGAATTTGATTATTTGAGATTACATTATATTTACTTCGATATCCTTGTTCATGATAATAATTCGGAAGCTGACAATTTTGTGGAAAGACTGAAAAGTGTGTCTTTGACCAGATAGATTGTACCATTGCAAGTGGGTGTCATTTCGCTACGTGTAGCGAAATTCGGTCTAGTTTAAAATATGGAAACCTAACAAATAAACACAATAGCACAAAAAATATCTCATAGCAATCGTATTATCAGGGAAACTCTTAAACGATCGATTTCTATACAAAAAAGGGCACATTAAACAATTCGGTCAATGTTGCTCACAAATTTATACTACATCACAGGGACAAATGTTTTACGATATTATAAAGACAAATGTTTCACAACGTTACAGAGACAAACGCTATGCAGATACGAAAGTCTTGCTATAGCACAGGGGTGAATGTTTTGCAATATTATAGAGACACGCAAAAAAATTTATCTAATTATTGTGCTTATGTCGGAACCTGAAGTAAGTCGTCCAAATGTCACCAGCACCGAGCCCATAGGCGTTGGGCAGAATGTGAGAGAAGCTGACAAAACAATTCTCTCAGGAATCCCTGCTGGTATACCTTTGCTCAGTACACCACAAAAGAAAAAACACAAAAATAAAAGTTTGCTAAGAAATTAAAAAAACTTTCTAAAAGTAAATTTTCCAAAATGTGAATTTCGTAAACGGCAATCAGACGAATGTTAGCGAGAATACGTCTCTGATTCTTATGCATCAGTTCTTGAATCCACCCATACAATGAACAAATAGAACCGCCTGCAATTAAATATGATTTTTTTAAGCCGTAAACGTACCCGAAAAACATATATACCACAACAACTTAAACATTCAACGGTATAAAGAATTATAATTGATTAATGCATAATTGCATTAACAGATATTTAAGCAAAATATTCATACGAAATTCATATTTCTTTTAATTCTCATTTCCCACATAATGGTTTGTTACCGGTACGAAAATAAAATAAAAACAACAACATTTTTTAATTTCTGTCATCTGAAATCCTTTAGGTAATGACGACAAGGAAAAACACGAACTGGTCACATCCCGATGGTCAAGGGAGGCGCTGCAAGAAACCGTGAGAATTTACTGTTCATATTTGACAAATTTAGCTGCTGCTTAAAGCGTGCACGGAATGCAGTTTAATACTTAATTACACAGTATTTTTGTAGAATTATTGAAAGTTGTTCAGATATATAATGTAAGGTGTAAATGCTTTAATCGTAATCTACAAACCATAGTCTGCACAAAATGTTTTCTGAACCCTGCAGAGCCCCGATGAAAATGATGACTATGCGCTTCAGGACGAAGTTAATACAAAAAAGGAGGTTACATCACTTTTAGGTATGTTTTATGTTATAAAACATTAACTTTTAAATCTTAATTCTTTCAACAAATGGTAAGTGCAATTTAGTTTTACCATGACGAGAAATATTTTTGCCTACATGTTAATAAATTACAAATGCTGAGATCACAAAATAATATAAAGTCTCTTAATTCGTAATTTCTCATCCCTTCTAGATGAGTTTCCAGAAGATTGGACGAGAGGTGAAAAGCTTGGTGAGGGAAGCTCCGGCATTTGTTATGCAGCAAGCAATAAAATCACTGGCGTAAGAGCTTGCATAAAACAGGTGATTTATTTTTTTGACATTATTTAAACAGGACAATTAATAGATTGCTTAGTACACAATCCAAACTGCTTATCTTTGTTATTAGTTGCTGGTCCAATTAGTAGCTTTTACTACCCCCACCCCCCCCCCCCATGGCCGAGCAACAAGTACCATATCCACTGAAACGCTAGTTTAAAAGAGAACTTCTTGCAATAGTTGTAATTCACAAGAAAAAATAATAATTCACATTCAATTGAGTCTATTAGAAGTTATTATACAGTAAACAAGATTTCATTGCAAAACATTGCTGTTTTCTCTCAACAAGTGGCACGAATTTGGTTTTGTACGTTCTGTGCGTGTGTGACTTAGACAAAAACGAAATACAGTAACACCCACTTGTATCGTCCAGCCCTGGACAGAAAGACTGTTTGTAAAGACCAAAGTCCAGAGTCGGATACAAAATATACAATAAAACCTGTAGCAATCACCTGCCTCACCCTAATAAAACGACATACGGTTTATAACGCAAAGGAGTTAAGATAATCCTTGCAAGTTTCTTAAGATAAGACTTAGCCTCGTTTTATCAGAAATAAATGGAATATCAATATTAATTATTATTACGAGAAAATGTGAATATATATTCTCGAAACACCTGAGTTAAAAATAATATCAGGCCGCTAGAAAAATATTATGCAACAAAGAATTTTCAGTCAAGCATTAAACTGGTATAAAATATAGAGAAATGAAATCACTTACTGGACCATCAGTATCGAAAAAGCAGCAAAGAAGTATGAACCTGATTTTACACGTCATACATCGCAAACGAAAGTGTATTTTTAATAAGCGGGTCTTTCTCGATACTGGTAATTACTTGCTAACTTTCTTTTAGGTTATTTGAATGGTAACAAAAATGTTCTTAAAGTTCCTTTAAAATTTATATTTTACAGTTTCCCTACGATGACCGAAGAGAAGCTGTAGTTCATGTAGCACGGAATGAGGTTAAAATTCTTAGTAAACTAGACCACAAGAACATCGTGCGTCTTGTAGAGATATTTGTAACCGAAGGAGCCTACAGTTGTTTTATATACATGGAATTGATGAATGGTGAGTTTGTTTTTGACAGTGTTATACTCATGATATGCTTATAAATAATCATAAATTTCGTCCAATCAAACCACGAAAACAATTAGCAAGACCATAAAACATTTTGCAACAACTGAGCTGATTTACAAAAAATGCATCATTGATTTCATAAACAATAAACCTTAGATTACAGTCATATGATTTTAGGTGGCACTCTAGAAGCAAAAAGATTTATATAATTATTGTGTTTATGTTGATATTTATTGGCATACATATTACTAGACGTAATTGATTGGCTAACAGCAAACCCGGTCGTTCACCATAATCTGGAAAACGGCTTTAGATTTTGAGCTTACTGTCGATCCATTGGAAACTATGAACCAACTGTTATATTTTCCAAATAGGTTTCTGGGCAATCTAGCGGTCTCGTTAGCGTCAGTTCTGGAATTCTTTGTTATCTGTATGAAACGTTTACCATTTATGGCTTGATTTTGTTTGAATTTACAGGAGTAGATAAGTCAGATGATTATGGAGGTGATAAGACATCACCTGAATATTTGGTGTCGGAACCTGAAGTAAGTCGTCCAAATGTCACCAGCACCGAGCCCATCGGCATTGGGCAGAATGTGAGAGAAGCTGACAAAACAATTCGCTCCGGAATCCCGGCTGGTATACCTTTGCTCAGTACATCACAAAAGAAAAAACACAAAAATAAAAGTTTGCTAAGAAATTAAAAAAACTTTCTAAAAGTAAATTTTCCAAAATGTGAATTTCGTAAACGGCAATCAGACCGAATGTTAGCGAGAATACGTCTCTGATTCTTATGCATCAGTTCTTGAATCCACCCATACAATGAACAAATAGAACCGCCTGCAATTAAATATGATTTTTTAAGCCGTAAACGTACCCGAAAAACATATATACCACAACAACTTACACATTAAACGGTATAAAGAATTATAATTGATTAATGCATAATTGCATTAACAGATATTTAAGCAAAATGTTCATACGAAATTCATATTTCTTTTAATTCTCATTTCCCACATAATGGTTTGTTACCGGTACGAAAATAAAATAAAAACAACAACATTTTTTTAATTTCTGTCATCTGAAATCCTTTAGGTAATGACGACAAGGAAAAACACGAACTGGTCACATCCCGATGGTCAAGGAAGGCGCTGCAAGAAACCGTGAGAATTTACTGTTCATATTTGACAAATTTAGCTGCTGCTTAAAGCGTGCACGGAATGCAGTTTAATACTTAATTACACAGTATTTTTGTAGAATTATTGAAAGTTGTTCAGATATATAATGTAAGGTGTAAATGCTTTAATCGTAATCTATAAACCATAGTCTGCACAAAATGTTTTCTGAACCCTGCAGAGCCCCGATGAAAATGATGACTATGCGCTTCAGGACGAAGTTAATACGAAAAAGGAGGTTGCATCACTTTTAGGTATGTTTTATGTTATAAAACATTAACTTTTAAATCTTAATTCTTTCAACAAATGGTAAGTGCAATTTAGTTTTACCATGACGAGAAATATTTTTGCCTACATGTTAATAAATTACAAATGCTGAGATCACAAAATAATATAAAGTCTCTTAATTCGTAATTTCTCATCCCTTCTAGATGAGTTTCCAGAAGATTGGACGAGAGGTGAAAAGCTTGGTGAGGGAAGCTCCGGCATTTGTTATGCAGCAAGCAATAAAATCACTGGCGTAAGAGCTTGCATAAAACAGGTGATTTATTTTTTTGACATTATTTAAACAGGACAATTAATAGATTGCTTAGTACACAATCCAAACTGCTTATCTTTGTTATTAGTTGCTGGTCCAATTAGTAGCTTTTACTACCCCCAACCCCCCCCCCCCCCCATGCCCGAGCAACAAGTACCATATCCACTGAAACGCTAGTGTAAAAGAGAACTTCTTGCAATAGTTGTAATTCACAAGAAAAAATAATAATTCACATTCAATTGAGTCTATTAGAAGTTATTATACAGTAAACAAGATTTCATTGCAAAACATTGCTGTTTCCTCTCAACAAGTGGCACGAATTTGGTTTTGTACGTTCTGTGCGTGTGTGACTTAGACAAAAACGAAATACAGTAACACCCACTTGTATCGTCCAGCCCTGGACAGAAAGACTGTTTGTAAAGACCAAAGTCCAGAGTCGGATACAAAACATGCAATAAAACCTGTAGCAATCACCTGCCTCACCCTAATAAAACGACATACGGTTTATAACGCAAAGGAGTTAAGATAATCCTTGCAAGTTTCTTAAGATAAGACTTAGCCTCGTTTTATCAGAAATAAATGGAATATCAATATTAATTATTATTACGAGAAAATGTGAATATATATTCTCGAAACACCTGAGTTAAAAATAATATCAGGCCGCTAGAAAAATATTATGCAACAAAGAATTTTCAGTCAAGCATTAAACTGGTATAAAATATAGAGAAATGAAATCACTTACTGGACCATCAGTATCGAAAAAGCAGCAAAGAAGTATGAACCTGATTTTACACGTCATACATCGCAAACGAAAGTGTATTTTTAATAAGCGGGTCTTTCTCGATACTGGTAATTACTTGCTAACTTTCTTTAAGGTTATTTGAATGGTAACAAAAATGTTCTTAAAGTTCCTTTAAAATTTATATTTTACAGTTTCCCTACGATGACCGAAGAGAAGCTGTAGTTCATGTAGCACGGAATGAGGTTAAAATTCTTAGTAAACTAGACCACAAGAACATCGTGCGTCTTGTAGAGATATTTGTAACCGAAGGAGCCTACAGTTGTTTTATATACATGGAATTGATGAATGGTGAGTTTGTTTTTGACAGTGTTATACTCATGATATGCTTATAAATAATCATAAATTTCGTCCAATCAAACCACGAAAACAATTAGCAAGACCATAAAACATTTTGCAACAACTGAGCTGATTTACAAAAGATGCATCATTGATTTCATAAGCAATAAACCTTAGATTACAGTCATATGATTTTAGGTGGCACTCTAGAAGCAAAAAGATTTATATAATTATTGTGTTTATGTTGATATTTATTGGCATACATATTACTAGACGTAATTGATTGGCTAACAGCAAACCCGGTCGTTCACCATAATCTGGAAAACGGCTTTAGATTTTGAGCTTACTGTCGATCCATTGGAAACTATGAACCAACTGTTATATTTTCCAAATAGGTTTCTGGGCAATCTAGCGGTCTCGTTAGCATCAGTTCTGGAATTCTTTGTTATCTGTATGAAACGTTTACCATTTATGGCTTGATTTTGTTTGAATTTACAGGAGTAGATAAGTCAGATGATTATGGAGGTGATAAGACATCACCTGAATATTTGGTGTCGGAACCTGAAGTAAGTCGTCCAAATGTCACCAGCACCGAGCCCATCGGCATTGGGCAGAATGTGAGAGAAGCTGACAAAACAATTCGCTCCGGAATCCCTGCTGGTATACCTTTGCTCAGTACATCACAAAAGAAAAAACACAAAAATAAAAGTTTGCTAAGAAATTAAAAAAACTTTCTAAAAGTAAATTTTCCAAAATGTGAATTTCGTAAACGGCAATCAGACCGAATGTTAGCGAGAACACGTCTCTGATTCTTATGCATCAGTTCTTGAATCCACCCATACAATGAACAAATAGAACCGCCTGCAATTAAATATGATTTTTTAAGCCGTAAACGTATCCGAAAAACATATATACCACAACAACTTACACATTAAACGGTATAAAGAATTATAATTGATTAATGCATAATTGCATTAACAGATATTTAAGCAAAATATTCATACGAAATTCATATTTCTTTTAATTCTCATTTCCCACATAATGGTTTGTTACCGGTACGAAAATAAAATAAAAACAACAACATTTTTTAATTTCTGTCATCTGAAATCCTTTAGGTAATGACGACAAGGAAAAACACGAACTGGTCACATCCCGATGGTCAAGGGAGGCGCTGCAAGAAACCGTGAGAATTTACTGTTCATATTTGACAAATTTAGCTGCTGCTTAAAGCGTGCACGGAATGCAGTTTAATACTTAATTACACAGTATTTTTGTAGAAGTATTGAAAGTTGTTCAGATATATAATGTAAGGTGTAAATGCTTTAATCGTAATCTATAAACCATAGTCTGCATAAAATGTTTTCTGAACCCTGCAGAGCCCCGATGAAAATGATGACTATGCGCTTCAGGACGAAGTTAATACGAAAAAGGAGGTTACATCACTTTTAGGTATGTTTTATGTTATAAAACATTAACTTTTAAATCTTAATTCCTTCAACAAATGGTAAGTGCAATTTAGTTTTACCATGACGAGAAATATTTTTGCCTACATGTTAATAAATTACAAATGCTGAGATCACAAAATAATATAAAGTCTCTTAATTCGTAATTTCTCATCCCTTCTAGATGAGTTTCCAGAAGATTGGACGAGAGGTGAAAAGCTTGGTGAGGGAAGCTCCGGCATTTGTTATGCAGCAAGCAATAAAATCACTGGCGTAAGAGCTTGCATAAAACAGGTGATTTTTTTTGACATTATTTAAACAGGACAATTAATAGATTGCTTAGTACACAATCCAAACTGCTTATCTTTGTTATTAGTTGCTGGTCCAATTAGTAGCTTTTACTACCCCCAACCCCCCCCCCCCCATGGCCGAGCAACAAGTACCATATCCACTGAAACGCTAGTGTAAAAGAGAACTTCTTGCAATAGTTGTAATTCACAAGAAAAAATAATAATTCACATTCAATTGAGTCTATTAGAAGTTATTATACAGTAAACAAGATTTCATTGCAAAACATTGCTGTTTTCTCTCAACAAGTGGCACGAATTTGGTTTTGTACGTTCTGTGCGTGTGTGACTTAGACAAAAACGAAATACAGTAACACCCACTTGTATCGTCCAGCCCTGGACAGAAAGACTGTTTGTAAAGACCAAAGTCCAGAGTCGGATACAAAATATACAATAAAACCTGTAGCAATCACCTGCCTCACCCTAATAAAACGACATACGGTTTATAACGCAAAGGAATTAAGATAATCCTTGCAAGTTTCTTAAGATAAGACTTAGCCTCGTTTTATCAGAAATAAATGGAATATCAATATTAATTATTATTACGAGAAAATGTGAATATATATTCTCGAAACACCTGAGTTAAAAATAATATCAGGCCGCTAGAAAAATATTATGCAACAAAGAATTTTCAGTCAAGCATTAAACTGGTATAAAATATAGAGAAATGAAATCACTTACTGGACCATCAGTATCGAAAAAGCAGCAAAGAAGTATGAACCTGATTTTACACGTCATACATCGCAAACGAAAGTGTATTTTTAATAAGCGGATCTTTCTCGATACTGGTAATTACTTGCTAACTTTCTTTTAGGTTATTTGAATGGTAACAAAAATGTTCTTAAAGTTCCTTTAAAATTTATATTTTACAGTTTCCCTACGATGACCGAAGAGAAGCTGTAGTTCATGTAGCACGGAATGAGGTTAAAATTCTTAGTAAACTAGACCACAAGAACATCGTGCGTCTTGTAGAGATATTTGTAACCGAAGGAGCCTACAGTTGTTTTATATACATGGAATTGATGAATGGTGAGTTTGTTTTTGACAGTGTTATACTCATGATATGCTTATAAATAATCATAAATTTCGTCCAATCAAAGCACGAAAACAATTAGCAAGACCATAAAACATTTTGCAACAACTGAGCTGATTTACAAAAAATGCATCATTGATTTCATAAGCAATAAACCTTAGATTACAGTCATATGATTTTAGGTGGCACTCTAGAAGCAAAAAGATTTATATAATTATTGTGTTTATGTTGATATTTATTGGCATACATATTACTAGACGTAATTGATTGGCTAACAGCAAACCCGGTCGTTCACCATAATCTGGAAAACGGCTTTAGATTTTGAGCTTACTGTCGATCCATTGGAAACTATGAACCAACTGTTATATTTTCCAAATAGGTTTCTGGGCAATCTAGCGGTCTCGTTAGCATCAGTTCTGGAATTCTTTGTTATCTGTATGAAACGTTTACCATTTATGGCTTGATTTTGTTTGAATTTACAGGAGTAGATAAGTCAGATGATTATGGAGGTGATAAGACATCACCTGAATATTTGGTGTCGGAACCTGAAGTAAGTCGTCCAAATGTCACCAGCACCGAGCCCATCGGCATTGGGCAGAATGTGAGAGAAGCTGACAAAACAATTCGCTCCGGAATCCCTGCTGGTATACCTTTGCTCAGTACATCACAAAAGAAAAAACACAAAAATAAAAGTTTGCTAAGAAATTAAAAAAACTTTCTAAAAGTAAATTTTCCAAAATGTGAATTTCGTAAACGGCAATCAGACCGAATGTTAGCGAGAACACGTCTCTGATTCTTATGCATCAGTTCTTGAATCCACCCATACAATGAACAAATAGAACCGCCTGCAATTAAATATGATTTTTTAAGCCGTAAACGTATCCGAAAAGCATATATACCACAACAACTTACACATTAAACGGTATAAAGAATTATAATTGATTAATGCATAATTGCATTAACAGATATTTAAGCAAAATATTCATACGAAATTCATATTTCTTTTAATTCTCATTTCCCACATAATGGTTTGTTACCGGTACGAAAATAAAATAAAAACAACGACATTTTTTAATTTCTGTCATCTGAAATCCTTTAGGTAATGACGACAAGGAAAAACACGAACTGGTCACATCCCGATGGTCAAGGGAGGCGCTGCAAGAAACCGTGAGAATTTACTGTTCATATTTGACAAATTTAGCTGCTGCTTAAAGCGTGCACGGAATGCAGTTTAATACTTAATTACACAGTATTTTTGTAGAAGTATTGAAAGTTGTTCAGATATATAATGTAAGGTGTAAATGCTTTAATCGTAATCTATAAACCATAGTCTGCATAAAATGTTTTCTGAACCCTGCAGAGCCCCGATGAAAATGATGACTATGCGCTTCAGGACGAAGTTAATACGAAAAAGGAGGTTACATCACTTTTAGGTATGTTTTATGTTATAAAACATTAACTTTTAAATCTTAATTCCTTCAACAAATGGTAAGTGCAATTTAGTTTTACCATGACGAGAAATATTTTTGCCTACATGTTAATAAATTACAAATGCTGAGATCACAAAATAATATAAAGTCTCTTAATTCGTAATTTCTCATCCCTTCTAGATGAGTTTCCAGAAGATTGGACGAGAGGTGAAAAGCTTGGTGAGGGAAGCTCCGGCATTTGTTATGCAGCAAGCAATAAAATCACTGGCGTAAGAGCTTGCATAAAACAGGTGATTTTTTTGACATTATTTAAACAGGACAATTAATAGATTGCTTAGTACACAATCCAAACTGCTTATCTTTGTTATTAGTTGCTGGTCCAATTAGTAGCTTTTACTACCCCCAACCCCCCCCCCCCCATGGCCGAGCAACAAGTACCATATCCACTGAAACGCTAGTGTAAAAGAGAACTTCTTGCAATAGTTGTAATTCACAAGAAAAAATAATAATTCACATTCAATTGAGTCTATTAGAAGTTATTATACAGTAAACAAGATTTCATTGCAAAACATTGCTGTTTTCTCTCAACAAGTGGCACGAATTTGGTTTTGTACGTTCTGTGCGTGTGTGACTTAGACAAAAACGAAATACAGTAACACCCACTTGTATCGTCCAGCCCTGGACAGAAAGACTGTTTGTAAAGACCAAAGTCCAGAGTCGGATACAAAATATACAATAAAACCTGTAGCAATCACCTGCCTCACCCTAATAAAACGACATACGGTTTATAACGCAAAGGAATTAAGATAATCCTTGCAAGTTTCTTAAGATAAGACTTAGCCTCGTTTTATCAGAAATAAATGGAATATCAATATTAATTATTATTACGAGAAAATGTGAATATATATTCTCGAAACACCTGAGTTAAAAATAATATCAGGCCGCTAGAAAAATATTATGCAACAAAGAATTTTCAGTCAAGCATTAAACTGGTATAAAATATAGAGAAATGAAATCACTTACTGGACCATCAGTATCGAAAAAGCAGCAAAGAAGTATGAACCTGATTTTACACGTCATACATCGCAAACGACAGTGTATTTTTAATAAGCGGGTCTTTCTCGATACTGGTAATTACTTGCTAACTTTCTTTTAGGTTATTTGAATGGTAACAAAAATGTTCTTAAAGTTCCTTTAAAATTTATATTTTACAGTTTCCCTACGATGACCGAAGAGAAGCTGTAGTTCATGTAGCACGGAATGAGGTTAAAATTCTTAGTAAACTAGACCACAAGAACATCGTGCGTCTTGTAGAGATATTTGTAACCGAAGGAGCCTACAGTTGTTTTATATACATGGAATTGATGAATGGTGAGTTTGTTTTTGACAGTGTTATACTCATGATATGCTTATAAATAATCATAAATTTCGTCCAATCAAACCACGAAAACAATTAGCAAGACCATAAAACATTTTGCTACAACTGAGCTGATTTACAAAAAATGCATCATTGATTTCATAAGCAATAAACCTTAGATTACAGTCATATGATTTTAGGTGGCACTCTAGAAGCAAAAAGATTTATATAATTATTGTGTTTATGTTGATATTTATTGGCATACATATTACTAGACGTAATTGATTGGCTAACAGCAAACCCGGTCGTTCACCATAATCTGGAAAACGGCTTTATATTTTGAGCTTACTGTCGATCCATTGGAAACTATGGACCAACTGTTATATTTTCCAAATAGGTTTCTGGGCAATCTAGCGGTCTCGTTAGCATCAGTTCTGGAATTCTTTGTTATCTGTATGAAACGTTTACCATTTATGGCTTGATTTTGTTTGAATTTACAGGAGTAGATAAGTCAGATGATTATGGAGGTGATAAGACATCACCTGAATATTTGGTGTCGGAACCTGAAGTAAGTCGTCCAAATGTCACCAGCACCGAGCCCATCGGCATTGGGCAGAATGTGAGAGAAGCTGACAAAACAATTCGCTCCGGAATCCCTGCTGGTATACCTTTGCTCAGTACATCACAAAAGAAAAAACACAAAAATAAAAGTTTGCTAAGAAATTAAAAAAAACTTTCTAAAAGTAAATTTTCCAAAATGTGAATTTCGTAAACGGCAATCAGACCGAATGTTAGCGAGAACACGTCTCTGATTCTTATGCATCAGTTCTTGAATCCACCCATACAATGAAC
Organism: Protula sp. h YS-2021; assembly: GCA_949752745.1. Lineage (NCBI taxonomy): Eukaryota > Metazoa > Annelida > Polychaeta > Sabellida > Serpulidae > Protula > Protula sp. h YS-2021. The sequence goes on along the minus strand of OX457026.1, from coordinate 4,245,474 downwards.
AAATAGAACCGCCTGCAATTAAATATGATTTTTTAAGCCGTAAACGTATCCGAAAAACATATATACCACAACAACTTACACATTAAACGGTATAAAGAATTATAATTGATTAATGCATAATTGCATTAACAGATATTTAAGCAAAATATTCATACGAAATTCATATTTCTTTTAATTCTCATTTCCCACATAATGGTTTGTTACCGGTACGAAAATAAAATAAAAACAACAACATTTTTTAATTTCTGTCATCTGAAATCCTTTAGGTAATGACGACAAGGAAAAACACGAACTGGTCAAATCCCGATGGTCAAGGGAGGCGCTGCAAGAAACCGTGAGAATTTACTGTTCATATTTGACAAATTTAGCTGCTGCTTAAAGCGTGCACGGAATGCAGTTTAATACTTAATTACACAGTATTTTTGTAGAATTATTGAAAGTTGTTCAGATATATAATGTAAGGTGTAAATGCTTTAATCGTAATCTATAAACCATAGTCTGCACAAAATGTTTTCTGAACCCTGCAGAGCCCCGATGAAAATGATGACTATGCGCTTCAGGACGAAGTTAATACGAAAAAGGAGGTTACATCACTTTTAGGTATGTTTTATGTTATAAAACATTAACTTTTAAATCTTAATTCTTTCAACAAATGGTAAGTGCAATTTAGTTTTACCATGACGAGAAATATTTTTGCCTACATGTTAATAAATTACAAATGCTGAGATCACAAAATAATATAAAGTCTCTTAATTCGTAATTTCTCATCCCTTCTAGATGAGTTTCCAGAAGATTGGACGAGAGGTGAAAAGCTTGGTGAGGGAAGCTCCGGCATTTGTTATGCAGCAAGCAATAAAATCACTGGCGTAAGAGCTTGCATAAAACAGGTGATTTTTTTTGACATTATTTAAACAGGACAATTAATAGATTGCTTAGTACACAATCCAAACTGCTTATCTTTGTTATTAGTTGCTGGTCCAATTAGTAGCTTTTACTACCCCCAACCCCCCCCCCCCCATGGCCGAGCAACAAGTACCATATCCACTGAAACGCTAGTGTAAAAGAGAACTTCTTGCAATAGTTGTAATTCACAAGAAAAAATAATAATTCACATTCAATTGAGTCTATTAGAAGTTATTATACAGTAAACAAGATTTCATTGCAAAACATTGCTGTTTTCTCTCAACAAGTGGCACGAATTTGGTTTTGTACGTTCTGTGCGTGTGTGACTTAGACAAAAACGAAATACAGTAACACCCACTTGTATCGTCCAGCCCTGGACAGAAAGACTGTTTGTAAAGACCAAAGTCCAGAGTCGGATACAAAATATACAATAAAACCTGTAGCAATCACCTGCCTCACCCTAATAAAACGACATACGGTTTATAACGCAAAGGAATTAAGATAATCCTTGCAAGTTTCTTAAGATAAGACTTAGCCTCGTTTTATCAGAAATAAATTGAATATCAATATTAATTATTATTACGAGAAAATGTGAATATATATTCTCGAAACACCTGAGTTAAAAATAATATCAGGCCGCTAGAAAAATATTATGCAACAAAGAATTTTCAGTCAAGCATTAAACTGGTATAAAATATAGAGAAATGAAATCACTTACTGGACCATCAGTATCGAAAAAGCAGCAAAGAAGTATGAACCTGATTTTACACGTCATACATCGCAAACGAAAGTGTATTTTTAATAAGCGGGTCTTTCTCGATACTGGTAATTACTTGCTAACTTTCTTTTAGGTTATTTGAATGGTAACAAAAATGTTCTTAAAGTTCCTTTAAAATTTATATTTTACAGTTTCCCTACGATGACCGAAGAGAAGCTGTAGTTCATGTAGCACGGAATGAGGTTAAAATTCTTAGTAAACTAGACCACAAGAACATCGTGCGTCTTGTAGAGATATTTGTAACCGAAGGAGCCTACAGTTGTTTTATATACATGGAATTGATGAATGGTGAGTTTGTTTTTGACAGTGTTATACTCATGATATGCTTATAAATAATCATAAATTTCGTCCAATCAAACCACGAAAACAATTAGCAAGACCATAAAACATTTTGCTACAACTGAGCTGATTTACAAAAAATGCATCATTGATTTCATAAGCAATAAACCTTAGATTACAGTCATATGATTTTAGGTGGCACTCTAGAAGCAAAAAGATTTATATAATTATTGTGTTTATGTTGATATTTATTGGCATACATATTACTAGACGTAATTGATTGGCTAACAGCAAACCCGGTCGTTCACCATAATCTGGAAAACGGCTTTAGATTTTGAGCTTACTGTCGATCCATTGGAAACTATGAACCAACTGTTATATTTTCCAAATAGGTTTCTGGGCAATCTAGCGGTCTCGTTAGCATCAGTTCTGGAATTCTTTGTTATCTGTATGAAACGTTTACCATTTATGGCTTGATTTTGTTTGAATTTACAGGAGTAGATAAGTCAGATGATTATGGAGGTGATAAGACATCACCTGAATATTTGGTGTCGGAACCTGAAGTAAGTCGTCCAAATGTCACCAGCACCGAGCCCATCGGCATTGGGCAGAATGTGAGAGAAGCTGACAAAACAATTCGCTCCGGAATCCCTGCTGGTATACCTTTGCTCAGTACATCACAAAAGAAAAAACACAAAAATAAAAGTTTGCTAAGAAATTAAAAAAACTTTCTAAAAGTAAATTTTCCAAAATGTGAATTTCGTAAACGGCAATCAGACCGAATGTTAGCGAGAACACGTCTCTGATTCTTATGCATCAGTTCTTGAATCCACCCATACAATGAAGAAATAGAACCGCCTGCAATTAAATATGATTTTTTAAGCCGTAAACGTATCCGAAAAACATATATACCACAACAACTTACACATTAAACGGTATAAAGAATTATAATTGATTAATGCATAATTGCATTAACAGATATTTAAGCAAAATATTCATACGAAATTCATATTTCTTTTAATTCTCATTTCCCACATAATGGTTTGTTACCGGTACGAAAATAAAATAAAAACAACAACATTTTTTAATTTCTGTCATCTGAAATCCTTTAGGTAATGACGACAAGGAAAAACACGAACTGGTCACATCCCGATGGTCAAGGGAGGCGCTGCAAGAAACCGTGAGAATTTACTGTTCATATTTGACAAATTTAGCTGCTGCTTAAAGCGTGCACGGAATGCAGTTTAATACTTAATTACACAGTATTTTTGTAGAATTATTGAAAGTTGTTCAGATATATAATGTAAGGTGTAAATGCTTTAATCGTAATCTATAAACCATAGTCTGCACAAAATGTTTTCTGAACCCTGCAGAGCCCCGATGAAAATGATGACTATGCGCTTCAGGACGAAGTTAATACGAAAAAGGAGGTTACATCACTTTTAGGTATGTTTTATGTTATAAAACATTAACTTTTAAATCTTAATTCTTTCAACAAATGGTAAGTGCAATTTAGTTTTACCATGACGAGAAATATTTTTGCCTACATGTTAATAAATTACAAATGCTGAGATCACAAAATAATATAAAGTCTCTTAATTCGTAATTTCTCATCCCTTCTAGATGAGTTTCCAGAAGATTGGACGAGAGGTGAAAAGCTTGGTGAGGGAAGCTCCGGCATTTGTTATGCAGCAAGCAATAAAATCACTGGCGTAAGAGCTTGCATAAAACAGGTGATTTATTTTTTTGACATTATTTAAACAGGACAATTAATAGATTGCTTAGTACACAATCCAAACTGCTTATCTTTGTTATTAGTTGCTGGTCCAATTAGTAGCTTTTACTAGTATCATATCCACTGAAACGCTAGTGTAAAAGAGAACTTCTTGCAATAGTTGTAATTCACAAGAAAAAATAATAATTCACATTCAATTGAGTCTATTAGAAGTTATTATACAGTAAACAAGATTTCATTGCAAAACATTGCTGTTTTCTCTCAACAAGTGGCACGAATTTGGTTTTGTACGTTCTGTGCGTGTGTGACTTAGACAAAAACGAAATACAGTAACACCCACTTGTATCGTCCAGCCCTGGACAGAAAGACTGTTTGTAAAGACCAAAGTCCAGAGTCGGATACAAAATATACAATAAAACCTGTAGCAATCACCTGCCTCACCCTAATAAAACGACATACGGTTTATAACGCAAAGGAATTAAGATAATCCTTGCAAGTTTCTTAAGATAAGACTTAGCCTCGTTTTATCAGAAATAAATGGAATATCAATATTAATTATTATTACGAGGAAATGTGAATATATATTCTCGAAACACTTGAGTTAAAAATAATATCAGGCCGCTAGAAAAATATTATGCAACAAAGAATTTTCAGTCAAGCATTAAACTGGTATAAAATATAGAGAAATGAAATCACTTACTGGACCATCAGTATCGAAAAAGCAGCAAAGAAGTATGAACCTGATTTTACACGTCATACATCGTAAAAGAAAGTGTATTTTTAATAAGCGGGTCTTTCTCGATACTGGTAATTACTTGTTAACTTTCTTTTAGGTTGTTTGAATGGTAACAAAAATGTTCTTAAAGTTCCTTTAAAATTTATATTTTACAGTTTCCCTACGATGACCGAAGAGAAGCTGTAGTTCATGTAGCACGGAATGAGGTTAAAATTCTTAGTAAACTAGACCACAAGAACATCGTGCGTCTTGTAGAGATATTTGTAACCGAAGGAGCCTACAGTTGTTTTATATACATGGAATTGATGAATGGTGAGTTTGTTTTTGACAGTGTTATACTCATGATATGCTTATAAATAATCATAAATTTCGTCCAATCAAACCATGAAAACAATTAGCAAGACCATAAAACATTTTGCAACAACTGAGCTGATTTACAAAAAATGCATCATTGATTTCATAAGCAATAAACCTTAGATTACAGTCATATGATTTTAGGTGGCACTCTGGAAGAACTCTTAGACACAAAAACGCTGCAAGAGTATGAAATGAAGGAATTTGCAAATCAAATACTACAGGGAGTCGCTTACCTGCACTCCAAAAACACGGCGCATTTGGACATTAAAGGTATGCCATAAAATTTCTTCCATCACAATTTTTTCTAGCTTTTGCTTCTAAAATAAGTCGTTTTCTATTAAATTTGCATCAGGAGAATTATCCTTTTTTGGAATTTTAAGCGGTTAAGATAAGGTTCTGTGTGCTCGACGTCACATGCCGCAGTGCTGCTAACGTTGTATTCGGGGGGTACACTGCGGCAGTGTAACTCACACCAAGGGTATCATCACGGTGTCCACGAAATGGTCAACAATACGGCGGTAAGATCCACTCCTAGGGCACTACCACACCATTGGTCACACACAGCTGGGTTCGATTTTGTTTCTTTGTATTATTTGTTGTACATAGCAAATGACATATTCCCATCCTCTCAAACATGTTTTTACTTCTTTGCAGAAAGCAACCTGTTATTAAACAGTACCCAGCAATTAATGAAAATGGCAGATTTTGAAAAGGCGATGTACTTTGAGGTATCATTTTTTGCTGATTAAAATAAAAGCAACAGTCAGTAAACATGTGTTTTAGCTCATTTGTTGTAATTTATGCTATTCAATTTCTAAAGCCTCAATGCATGAAAGATATGATTTATGTTCAAGGACCTAGACAATCGGCAAAAACTATTCGACCATGAGAAGAAACTAGATGTATACGGCTGTGGGGCTGTGTTCTCAAAAATAATAGGATCACCAAATAACAAGCACTCAATAAGGAAGGTCTTGTAATTTATTTTACATTGAGCTATGTTTTTGAAGCGAATTTTATTTCTTTGACTGTTATTTTCATTTCTCGATATCAGCATGGCACTTACATCATCAATTATGTAATATTTATTTCAAAATAATGTTTTCTTACAAAGATGATACAAAAATTTTCAGCTAATGATTGGAGTAACTGACAGGAAAATAGAAATTCCACATACAGACGACATAAACCTGAAAAGGATGATGGAGAATTCTCTGGTGGAAAACGAAGAAAACATATGGCCAGCTGAAAAACTGCTTCAGTTGTTTAACGGTTTGTACCTGATATATAACACTGAAAAGTTACAGTGTGGATCGACAGTAAACAAAACGATATCTATTCTAGGAACAAAAACGTTTCACTAGTGATCAGCTTCAACGCTCTTATTACTTGACAATTAGTCAGCTAATTATCATTAGCTTTTGCGTTAAAGCAATTTTTGGATAGGTTCCCCATTCTTGAACCTGTGTTTCCTTTACTCTTATCCCACATTTAGAAATTTGGCTTTTTGCCTGGATCAATTAAACTCGTGAACAGACTAAAATGCTTGCTGTTGGTGGCAAATGTTCGCTAATTACCAATTATGTTCAATTGTAGCCACCGCGTCGTGTGTGTAACTTGTAATGACTGACATTTTATATATAGTTGATGTTTTCGAACGTATATGTTCCTTAGGGTCTTTGCCTGGGGTACAGCATGCTACCAGTCTTGATCAGTCAGGAATTGTAAGTTGAGCTTATGATATTATTAATTCTCACTTGGAAAGGTTGTCGGTATTCTATAAATATATTTTTCTTTTTCGTTGGATGGTTTCCAGAAAATCCCTCCAACACTGTTTGATGAAGGAAAAAAATCTTTTACAGGGTGACAAGATCTTGTTAAGTCCGCATTTTTTCACTCAGCACCTCAGTGATCTGAAAATTATATTTTCTACTAAATGGTTTCCTGTTTCCTCGAACTTTATTTGTTGGACTTGCTTTAAACTTGCTTTAAACTAGGTTCACTAGGTTCACTAGGTCTCGCCGCAAAAGATTAATAATTTTGAGCTCATTTTAGAACCCTTGGGTCTGAACGACGAGCATAAGATATACCTCGATGACGACCTTCTCGATCAAGGTCAAAGTAAAATTCCGGATGCTGATCATTACCTCGAAAGTGGTTAGAGAAAGAGCAAATTTTAGCTCATTTTCGAACCTTATTTCCAAAGGACGACAAATAAGGGATGTCCATACCTTCTCGATGATAATTTAATACAAACATTTTCTTTTTCGGTTTCTACAAGTGGGTCAGTCTACTATCCAGCTGAATTTGGTCTAGGGAATTAATTGTATTTGATTGTAAAGTACACTAATAAAATGAAACTCATCAACAATTTTACAGAAAGTGAACTGTTTAATCAATGTATACAAATACCTTGAGGTGGACTTGTAGTAAGTAGCAAAAATATAATAAAGTTTTGAGCATATTTTATATTTATAAACAATTTCAAAATGATAATAAATACACATTGAAATTAAATATCAAGGTTTTCTGTTTTGAATATACTAACAAGCTTTATCAGCATTTTTTTCAAAATTTGACTGTATTTTACAGTTTTTGGTTGAGAAAATATATATTTGTTCAATTGTTAGTATATACGTAAAACTATGGATTTACTACCTATTTTCTACAAACAGACAACGTACAGACAGACCGTGATAAGTCGCATTAAAACAAAACTGGTTCTCAATGATTGTTCATGATAAGTCTTGCTACACTAATGTTTCCAGTGCTGAAATTACATATAAAAAATCGAATTTGAAGTCAAACATTAGGGCGTTTACAAATGTTGTCGATATTGCACTACTTTGTTGTTTTATCGATGTTCTAGACCCTGGAATCCACTTCAGCAGAGGAACTGGAACCCATTGAAACAGGTAAGAAAAGAGCATTTTAAAACCTCCCCCTGTGGGTTGGAACAGTCTTAAGAACGGACCTACTACTGTAGGAAGTGACTAATCGGAATTTCTTTCTTCTTAGCTCCTTTACAACTTCTTCAGTCTTCCTTCTTTTTCCCCACTTTGGGAAGGGCACGTTAGCGTAGTCGTTTTATTTGCTGGTGGAGACGATAAACAGAGACAAACAAAATTTCACCAAAAAATTATTTTCAAGCTGAGAGTTACTTTATTAGGTATCCATATTTATGCTTTTACTCTTTCATACAATCGATCCTTTTCAGACCTCAAATTGATCACAAGATAAAATTTTAAAAGGACACTGCTCGAAATTCAAATTTGATTTCATTTTAATGGCATTTGCTATGATTATTCTACCGTTTCTCCCTTCAGAAGATGATGACCAAAATGCAGCGTTTTCACACAATGCCGTGGAGGTGGGTTTGGATATTTCATAAACTTATTTAAAACTCAGCTTCGGTTTTGCGTGGAGTATTTTGCATATAACAGCGTATTTATGTGAAATCTATATCCGCCTTTTGCATGAAGTAAATACTTTGCAGTGTGTATCAACATTGTTCTAATACGTATCAAACACACACACACACACAAACACACACACACACACACACACACACATATATATATATATATATATATATATATATATATATATATATATATATATATATATATATATATATATATATATATAACAAAACGAATATATAACGAGAGCATATTTAAAATTATATGACAAAATTTGTTAAAACAAATCATCTATAATTTGTTATATGTCAGCCTTGCAGTTTTAATTTGTGAAATTAATACACTTAATAAGGATGCAGTGATTATAGTACCATCAACGTGTATTTTAAGCTTTTCTGTTGGATTTGAACTTACAGCATTATTCTAAGTAACACCACATCATTTTTGCAGATGTAACATGTGTAATTCAAGAGTATTTAAATACCAAGAGATTTATCATTTTTACGATATCCTGAAGTAATCTATGCCCCAGTATGAATACACGTTCGTGAGAATTATAATGATTGGTCAGTGAATGATTCCTTTATCCTAATACCAAGGGACATTACGAGAAGTAGAGTATCCAGTTCCAATGATTAATGTCTGCGCAACTAGATTTACGTGGATTTTTAAAGTATCCCTTTTTGGACTGGAAATTGTCCATGCTTCAATATCTATCACCATAGAAAATTAGACACTGTCCTTGATTGTTTTATCTCAAAGAGATATGACTGTTTACAGAATCCTGACAGGTCCGAAAATGACCTTGGTTCAGATTCAATGCACCCGAAACTGGCACATCCTATAGAAGCCAATGGACAGCATGGTGAGTAAAACGGATTACTAACAATCCTGTCATTTAGGCTCCTGGTCAAAAGTAACAAACATTACACAAATGTTAACAAACATTACACAAATTAGCAAATATATTTAATTGTTGAAATACTTTATTACCAGTTCAAGATTCATCTAACACGAAAAAAAAATAATAAATTAAAATAGAACACCCGTAAATGTTAAAAGGTTTGATTCGTTTTACGTAATTTACTAAAAAGAATGGAAATTCATTAAGCATTATCTATTTTATACTTAGATTAACGTTAAATATTTAAACACTATAAATAAAGTTTTCTTGTAGTCAGAGCTCGTCCATATATCGTTGCAGATTTTGACGACAAACAACCAATACAGAACGTAGCAGAGGAGTACAGAAATTCTGGGGCTCCTTCCATTCCAGTAAATACATAAATATATAAATATCTGTTCCCACAGACAGACTTTGCTGTATCATAATAATAATTATGTATTTCATTTAAAGCAGAAAAAATATTAAATTATGCTTCAGTCATGACTGATATGGATGAGATGATTGGTTGACTGATATTGATGAAATGATTGGTTAAGATTGATATGGATAAAATGATTGGTTATGATTTATATGGATGAATAGATTGGTTTTAAATGATATGGATGAAATGATTGGTTATGAGTGATATGGATGAAATGATTGGCTATGATTGATATGGATGATATGATTGGTTATGATTGATATGGATGAAAAGACTGATTATGAGTGATATGGATAAAATGATTGGTTATGATTGAGATGGAAGAAATGATTGGTTATGATTGATATGTATGAAATGATTGGTGATGATTGATATGGGTGAAATAATTGCTTATGATTGATATGGATGAAATTATTGGTGATGATTGATGTAGATGAAATGACTGGTTATGATTGATATGGATGAAATGATTGGTGATGATTGATTTGCTTGAAATGATTGGTGATGATTGATATGGAAATTTGATTGGTAATGAGTGATATAGATGAAATGATTTGTTATGATTGATATAGATGAAATGATTGGTTATGATTGATGTGGATGAATTGATTGGTAATGATTAATTTTAATGAAATGATTGGATTAAAGCAAATGTATGGTTGTCGAGGGGGAAGACAATAGAAGCTTATTCTGGAATGTACAAGAGGTGACCTAAAACCAAAAGAATTAAAAAATATCACCAGTGTTGAGTTCCCTAATTTTGATGTCTTAATCTTAAACATAAAAGAAATCACGTCTTGTTACTACGGTATTCATTTCGGAGCTAACAAATAACTACGGGATGGAGAGTGGGAGGAATTGAGGGATCATTTCAAAATATTTAAATACACTACAGCCTCTAAAAGGATTCTGAAGATAAATAGATTCAAAATAAACTTTGAAAATCTTACTATTTGCATAAAATATATCTGGAAATTCTCCGAGAAGCTTGGATAATTCCAGAAGAAAGTTGTCTTTTTTCTCATTTCGAAGACATCACTGAATTGGTTTGTTTTCCTTTTGTTTAAATCATAGAGTGTGGACTTTTTCTGCCGTGAATACTTTATGGTTGCACACCTTGGTCTTGGTCATACATAGTGAGTCAAAGCACCTTCAAGTGGGAACAGCGTATAAAAATATTGATAAATATCAGTCTATAAAACCTAGCATAAGTTCATTATCATCATTGCTATAGAACAGAGTGCTTAATACTTCTTTATTTATTCACAGCATCTCGTTGAACAGTCGGAAGTGGAACACGATTCTGCAGGATTTCTGGTGCCGCATCAGCCAGCAGATTTAGATGCATCAAGTAGGTTTATCTGTACTTTTCACAGAAAAACAACAGTCAAAAATGCGAAGATGACTGCAACATTTAAACAATATTTATGGCTTTTTTACTTATTAAAGGATAAAATATCGAAAAGTATTCAATAAGTAGTCGTTTGATGACACAGTTGTAACTATTTTCGATACATATTTATAAAACTGTCAGTCAGTTTATACCTATGCCCATATCCTTCAACCACATATATTTCACACATTGTTGAAATAAGAAAAGGCTGTGTCAAAGCAGAGTTAGGTTACGTTATTAGTATTCATTGTTTTGTCACAGGAGATGAATTAGCTGTCTAAAATAAAATTGCTGATGATGGAGATCTGTACAGGTAACTCTATATTAAACTAATAAGCAGTATAACAACATTTAAAAACAAACAAAAGCTTTAATACAGTGTAGCGTTGCATCAGAATGGTGCAATGATGGTAAAATTGCCTAGCTTAAAATATGAAAAACCATGGTTGAGCAGCCTCTGGAGCAATTGTAGAGATGATTGACCAGTTTCAGTTTTGAAAATAATTGCGAGTTTTTTGCCGTTTGAGAAACCATCGAAAATTTAGATATTTATGATTTTCAGTATAAAGCACAACTATCTTATACTGTAAAAGTAGTGTGAAGTTTCGTATCGATTCAATTTCAATTGTATTGGTACATAAATTTTTAATTTCACGCGAAATGAAATCAATAAAAATTGTCAAATTTTGTTATCGGTTAGTGAATGAAAACCTTTTGTGAAATATCACAGCGGTTCACCCTAGAAAAGATTTTAAAAAATCTAGATCTGAATACTCAAAATCTAAATCTGAAAATGGAAAATTCTGCCTTTCAGCCAAATTTGGGCAAATCGTTCGTTGTGTAGTAATTTGGTTTAACCACACAAAATTTATCTAACTCATAGCTGAGGAGGAGAAAGAGTAGGAGGAGCAGGAGGAGGAGGGGAAACAGTAAGGGATCACTTTGGAAACAGTGAAAAAAGTTGCAAGAGAAAGACGCCATAGCGATATTGCAGTTTTCTGGCCTGAATGTGACCATGGGATCAGAATTGAAAATTCTTCTCTTTAACTGTGTTAAAAAAATTAATCATTTTATAATTTTACAAAGATAACGTAATACTGTAATAGCAATGTGCAATTCCAGTTCCTATCAATATTTTTGTCCTTATTTAGATGAACCTTCACCCTGGTTTTGTAAGATTACATGTTCGAGCTCCTACCTTTTAAAATTAAATTCACTTTGCGTTTATAATTGTAATCTACTTGAATTGAAAATGTTTTCAGAATACAAGTAATGAAGAAAACAATGCTCCATCGGCACAAAAGAAACTGCTGCAACTCGTGCTTCAAATGAAACTACACTTCAAAATGAACATTTTTTAAAAGCTTTAATAGACTTTTTGTAGGTTGGTTAAGTTTCGTGCTTTATCAAACAGCATCATTGAATGAATGATTCATCCAAATGGTAGTAAAACTGTTTTATCCTTGTGTTAGCTGGTGTTCCTAGAATTATTTTCTTGATAAAAAAATTCATATTTTTAAAGAACTAACATTTACTTAGAATTACAAACATTTTTGAAAGGAATGGCCGAAAGCCTCAGTGGACGTTAATTTTGAACGATGCTCCATCGGCACAAAAGAAACTGCTGCAACTCGTGCTTCAAATGAAACTACACTTCAAAATGAACATTTTTTAAAAGCTTTAATAGACTTTTTGTAGGTTGGTTAAGTTTCGTGCTTTATCGAACAGCATCATTGAAAGAATGACTCATCCAAATGGTAGTAAAACTGTTTTATCCTTGTGTTAGCTGGTGTTCCTAGAATTATTTTCTTGATAAAAAAACTCATATTTTTAAAGAACTAACATTTACTTAGAATTACAAACATTTTTGAAAGGGATGGCCGAAAGCCTCAGTGGACGTTAATTTTGAATTCCTTGATAGGTGATCTAACCCACTGCATTCGCTTAGCTAAGGCAATTTGAGCGAACATCAACCCCCTGCTTACCATCCCATGAAAGAATCAAACTCGGGACCTTGGGATTACCAGACCAATGCTCTAACCAACTGAGTTAACCGTCAAACATCCAGTCCGGGACCGTCTCAGTTTATTAGCAGACTGTTTTATTAGTTTAATTTTGAGCGCTCGTATTTACTTCACTAGTTACAGTGTAGCCGTTAGTGTAAGAGTACAGTACAGCCATTAGTATAACATTTTATTTGTACCAATGTTTTATTTAATTTACGAAATTATCAGACTAGCTAATTTGGTTGAAATGTCACGAAAAAGGCTCAATTAAGACTTCTATTAAGACTTAATCTCCCAATAACTGTTATTATAATATGTTTTCATCTTGATCAAGTCAAAATCAAGACCAGAATGCCTTAATTTTACCAAAAGTAAGAAAAAGAAACTGGAAAATATTGAACAATAAGACAGATCATTTTGGAATGTTATTTAGAGTGATAAAATTTTGCTATTTTGGCCTTAAAGCAATAATCATTTCAGAGTTCGGGAAATGATTGGATTTCTATCAAATAAGACGGAAAAAGCTTTAAAAATAAGATTTAGAATCCAAAGACATGAACATAATTTTATTTTACTCTAAATGTTTGTTATATTCCCTCGGTGAAATGGGCGGAATAATACACCAAATAGTCTTGTGCAATGTGAACGAAGGCTATATTTTTTACAATGCCTTCATCAAAGGGCATTTCAGTGACACAGGATTATCTTTTTTATAATCTTACTTTAGATTTCTAGCTTTGCAATTGAATTGCAGAGTAAAATACCGTAAGGATCGGATTTCGGAACTGCCAAAAGGAATCTGGTTCTTTTGGTCAAAACTTGAAAAGGTTACTAATCTCAAATGAAAGTTTGGACCGGTTATCTCAGAAAAAATTTTCTAGCTACTCCAGCATAATTGTTAGTTTAAAATGTAAATTAACAAATGCAAATAAATATCCCATTTTTATCTCATTTGTATTATTTCCCACATGGTATATCTCAGAAACTGTAAGAGGGACAGTCGTTTCTATGAAATAAGTCATAAATAATTTGCAAAATACAAATAAAAATTTGAAAGTTGCACAGTTTGGCAAATGTAGCTAAATCGGTGGATTTTTTATGGGCAGGGATTGGAGATAAGCATTCTAGTGTTTCAGATGTACAAAATAGAATGATCTGTGGGATCTATGGGACCCCCTTCCCTACCCCATCCCAAATATTTTTACATATTTTTATGTTTCTTTTTCGAACGCCACAGTACAATGATACAATGTATTAAATTTTATCTTAGCCAATTTCACCAGAATAGATAATTTGTTGAAAATTTGGACAATAACTCAGGGACTGCAAGAGGCGTAATAAATGGAACTCCATGTTCGAACTCTACATCGTGCACGTGATAAAAAGTGTGTGAAATTGGCAAATTTGTAATTTGAGATGCTTCTTTGATCAAATAATTCTAATAATATACGCGAATGATATACAGGTTTGGTATCTGTTTCGTCACCCAAAATGATTTACTCTGATTTTATTTTGGCGTGATTTTGGCGTTGTACTATTGTTAAATATTGATCAATCAAGTCACGACTTGTCAGAATGTCCCTGGACATTCCTGTTGAGATACTCAAGAACAATCAAAATTTACTCATGAACATGGCAAAAAGCCTCACATAAAAGAAAAGAAATGCCGAAATTCTAAAGCGCAGATTATCTAAAAATAAGTATCTGGAGAAGAGGCCGGGTCGGGGGAGAGGGGGCATCCGGAGAGGAGGCGGGGTAGATAGGGAGAGGAAGCATCCGGTGGGGAGGCTGGGTAGGTGGGGAGAGGGGGAATCCGGAGAGGATGCGGGTCGGGGGAGTTGGGCATCCGGAGAGAAGGCGGGGTAGAAGAGGAGAGGAGGCATCCGGTGGGGAGGCTGGGTAGGTGGGGAGAGGGGGAATCCGGAGATGATGCGGGTCGGGGTCGGGGGCATCCGGTGGAGAGGCGGGGTAGGTGGGGAGAGGGGAGAGGGGAGAGGAGGCGTGGTCGGAGGACAGGGGGCATCCGAATTGGAGGCTAAGTAGGTAAGAACACGGGAAATCCGGAGAGGAGGCGGGGTCGGGGGAGAGGGGCATCCGGATGGGTGGCAGGGTAGGTGGGGAGACGAGGCCTCCGGATGGGGAGGCTGGGTAGGTGGGGAGAGGGGGCATCCGGTAGTGAGGCTGGGTAGGTCGGGAGAGGGGGATTCCGATGGGGAGGCTGTGTAGGTGGGGAGAGGGGGAATCCGGTGGGAAGGCTGGGTAGGTGGGAATAGAGGGCATCCGGAGACACTTTGTAATCCTGTTACATCAGGAAAATACGAAAAAAGTACAGAAAAGTAAAGAACGGATAAGCATAGCATTAAAAAAGAATCACAAAACAAGACCAAATGGGATGCATAAATTTTTGAGACTATCTGTTTGAAACTCTCGCAAATTTAAAGTACCAATATGCAATAGTAGGCGCAAATTAACGAAGCTTGAAACATACATACAAAAATTTGCAGAAATTGTGTATATGTTACGGAGCTCTCCAATAAAAGTTGTTAAGTTTCAGAAACCAATAAACGCGTATTCAGTAGACGAACAGAAGGCACTCTTCAACCTCACAAACGTCTGAAGACTCCAACGAGAATGGTCCGCTAGAGAGGATATAAAGCAAATGAAATTTCTCTGGGATCATTTTCACTACCGTTATTAAGAGTAGGGTAAAAGTGGGGCTATCAAAACAGGAAGTGACGTCATAAGGAGGTCAGGAGGTGTTTTGATAGCCCCATGGGGCTTTTAAAACAGTGACATCATATTGACGTCATTTTGACGTCATATGGACGTCATATTGACGTCATATGGTTGTCATATGGTTGTCATATGGTTGTGATATGGACGTCATATGAACGTCATAATGACGTCAGGAGGTGTTTTGATAGCCCCATGGGGCTTTTAAAACAGTGAGGTCATTTTGACGTGATATGGACGTGATATATAGACGTGATATGGAGGTGATATGGAGGTGATATGGAGGTGATATGAACGTCATATGAACGTCGTAATGACGTAATATGGAGAGTGGGCGGCCATTCCAACGGGCGGCCATTCAAACGACCATTCAAACGGGCGGCCATTCAAACGACCATTCAAATGGGCGGCCATTCAAACGACCATTCAAACGGGCGGCCATTCAAACAACCATCCAACGGCAGACGGACAGATGAGACACCTCCCCAAACGTACAAGTTCTCCATTTTATAAATAGAGAACTCACAGCTACATGGTTAGAGCTCACCTATAAAACCCCCCTTAAAGTCAAAAGGGGGTATAAAAAAAGGGGGTAAAAAAATCACCCCTTTTTTAAGCACTCGAGCACCTGAGCACTTGAGCACTCGAGCACCTGAGCACTCGAGCACCTGAGCACTCGAGCACTTGAGCACCCGAGCACTCGAGTACTAGGGGCAAACAAACAGTCTTTTTCTGGCTTTCTCACTCTCTAACCAAGCCATTGCAACAGCAATTAAAAGAAATGAGCACTCTTTTCCTTAAGAGACACCATTTTTAACTCAGAGAGCTCTCTCCATCACGATATATACAGGCAACAACAACTCTTTTTTTAAAGCTTTCTCACTGCGTACACACACACACAACACCTAAGGCAACCGAACAAACGGACACCCAGACACACGGACACCCAGACACGGACACCCAGACACACGGACACCCAGACAGTCATGTTTTTTTTAATTTTTAACCCTCTCTCTCTCCATCACACCACGGCGGCCGGGGACAAACGAACAGTCTTTCTTTCTGCTTTCTCACGCTAATGGATTGCCGTTGCATCAATTAGAAGTGACCTAAATAAGAGACACTATTTTTAACCGTGAGAGCTCTCTCTCTCTCTCTCCCACGCATATATAGACAACAACAACTCTTTTTTTCGGCTTTCCCATGCTCTAAACAAACAGCCTTTTTCTGGCTTTCTCACTCTAAAGAGACACCATTTTTAACTCAGAGAGCTCTCTCCATCACGGTATATACAGGCAACAACAACACTTTTTTTAAAACTTTCTCACTGCGTACACACAGAACACCTACGGCAACCGAACAAACGGACACCCAGACACACGGACACCCGGACACACGGACACCCAGACACACGGACACCCAGACAGTCATGTTTTTTTTTTTATCTCTCTCTCTCCACACGGCAGCTGGAGGCAAACAAGCAGTCTTTTTTTTTTTTTTGCTTTCTCGCCCCTCACCTTCACTAATGAATTGCCGTAGCAGCAATTAGAAGTGACCTAAATAAGGACGCTATTTTTTAACCGTGAGAGCTCTCTCTCTCCCATGCATATATAGACAACATCAGCTCTTTTTTTCGGCTTTCTCACGCTTCACACCTTCACTAATGGATTGCCGTGACACACGGACACCCAGACACGGACACCCAGACACACGGACACCCAGACAGTCATGTTTTTTTTTAATTTTTGTCTCTCTCTCTCTCTCCACACGGCAGCTGAGGGCAAAGAAACAGTCTTTTTTCGGCTTTCTCACCCCATACCTTCACTAATGGATTGCCGTAGAAGCAATTAAACGTGAGCAACGCCGTCTTAAGAGACGCCATTTTTAACCCAGAGAGCTCTCTACCCATTACGGTATATACAGGCAACAACAACTCTTTTTTTTAACTTTCTCACTGCGTACACACAGAACACACAGGCAACCGGATAAAAGGACACCCGGATAAAAGGGCACCCGGATAAAAGGACATCCGGATAAAAGGGCAGTCTTTTTTTTGTTTGATTTTTGTATCTCACTCTCTCCAAACACACAATAACATCAGACGGTCAGACCGACAGATTAAGCGTTTATTTCTCAAGCCTGGGTATTTTTAACCCAGGCAGCAATTTGTTTAGCTTTCTCACTCTTCACACACACATAACACCACATCAGACGGTCAGACGGACAGATTTAGCGTTTATTTCTCATGCCTGAGTATTTTTTACCCAGGCAGCAATTTGTTTAGCTTTCTCAGACTGTCAGACAGGCAATCATTTTTTTTATTTTTAAATCTCTCTCTCCACACACACATAACACATCAGACGGTCAGACGGACAGATTAAGCGTTTATTTCTCAAGCCTGGTTAATTTTAACCCAGGCAGCAATTTGTTTTGCTTTCTCAGACGGTCAGACAGGCAATCATTTTTTTTTATATTTTAATCTCTCTCTTCACACACACATAACACATCAGACGGTCAGACGGACAGATTTAGCGTTTCATTTCTCAAGCCTGAGTATTTTTAACCCAGACAGCAATTTGTTTTGCTATTTCAGACGGTCAGACGGACAGATTTAGCGTTTCATTTCTCAAGCCTGAGTATTTTTAACCCAGGCAGCAATTTGTTTAGCTTTTTCAGACGGTCAGACGGACAGATGGGGGTATAAATCAATGATTTATAGACACCTTTTTTTAGCATTTCCCACACTCTCGTGCATACACATACATACTAACAACATGACACGATTCGCGCTTATTTCGTAATAATGGGTGGCCGCTAAAAAGCGGCCGTGGAGGTATTTTCTGCTTTCTCCGCCGGTCCACTTCCTGTCGCTTCCCCTGCCGCCGCTTCCCCTACTATTTCGCCTTGGCGCCGTCGCCGTCTCCGCCTCTGCCGCTGCCGTCATCCTCCCTACAACCAGCCCTCCTCCTATGCGCTGCTACCGCGGCCCTGTGTGTCCTGAAACCTCTACCCAGAACGAAATAATGGTACTCCAGCTTTAACGCATCTAGGCATGTCTGTTCGTGGACTCGTAGAGAGGTTCCTGCCGGTATTCCAAAATGGCAGAAGCTGCAAAACTGCACATTATCCGCCGTATCCAAAAACTCTGCCATATCCTGGAGTGTTGACTTTTTGGAAGAGCCATCCTCCTGTTTCACGTCAACCAGTTCCACGGTGCAGTCATTATCGGAGGGCGACTGCATGAGGCTGAAGTCCACCTGCGTGAGGTCTGTTATACTGGCGACAGCGGTTGCTAGCTCTTCCTCAGGAGCTGGTGTCACTGTCTCCGGCCTGGTAACTGTGGCGCTAGGAAGATTTCGCCGTTTGACTACAACTTCTTACGCCGGAACCTTCAAGACAGTGACATCAGCTGCCGTTTGAATCGCTATCGGCGGAGTCGTCAGCGTCGACGCCGTGGCTGCAGCAGGAGTCGCCTTGGCAGGGGTCGCCGCCGTCGTGGTTGTCGCTGCTGTGGTCCCGGCTGGCCTTTCTTCCTGGCAGGGTGGCGGGTCCTGGCTCCTGTCGAGCAAGCTCTCCCTCCGGCGCTTGTATCGTTCCTCCGCCGCCCTGCCAAACCGGTTGAACTCTTCTTCAGGTCTGTTCCTGAGAAAATTCCTCCACTGTCGAAATAGAAATGTTTGATATTCTGTATAGATATCTTCCCAGAGATCTAAATCCTTCTGTGACAAGAAGTAGCGAACCCGAAGCTCTGGCGAGAAAAATTCATCTTTGTGTTGCATTTTTAGCTCTTACTCCTTCAATGATCAAAGACAGACTGACTGCATACAGTGCGAGACTGCTATTATATAGGACTCCCCCCCTGGTCAGTCGACCTGAAGCAAGGACCCCCCCCCCTGGTCAGTCGACCTGAAGCAAGGACCCCCCCTGGTTAGTCGACCTGAAGCAAGGACCCCCCCCCCCTGGCTCACCAACTATTTAGCCGCTGGGCTCACGGCTCAGTAGTATAAAAACGTCGGGTCGACACCGCTATGGCCATTGCATTGACAAACCATCATGGAGACGTCTCGAAAAGCAGCAACGGCTAGCAACATGGAAATTGATAGCCTGTTCAGCAATGAAACAATGGCTTTTACAGATGCAGTTTTAACTGCAGAGGAGACTGCTGCCTTCCTAAGTACACTAGCAGAAGCTGAAAAAGCCTTGGAGGAAGCATTAGAAGCATTACAGCAAACTAGGCCTGAAGAAGTACAGCCAGTACAGCAAGCAATGCCCGATCCCGAGGGATCTGACTATCCGTTCTGGGTTGCCATTGCGCTTGTAAATGGTAGCGCCAAGCCACTTAGTACAAAGTTACAGGCTCATCTAGAGCATCTTGTGGAGGAAGAAGTGGTCATGTCAAGCGATGACGACGGTGACGACGACAATGACGACAATGACGACAACGACGATGACGACAGCGACGACGATGACAAGCAGCTCAAATCTAAATTCGAATTGAGCAAAACTATTCCTGTTACTGAGGAAGACGTCACGCTGTTGAAACGAAACTTTCAAGCAGTGATTCCTCTGATCGATTGCAACATTTTATGGTGTTTATGTGAAGAAGGCTTTTTCGATCAGCACACATACATGTACCTCACAGAACAAGTGAACACTGTCATTCAGTTTATCTACATGCTAGAAGGAAACATAGAGCATCTTCCCGCGTCAGAGCCGCAGTTCTCCGAAGCCATGACCCGACGTTTCGTTCAACTTATTCGAAGTCTTCATGAGGAACTTTTTAAGACTTTATCTCGACCGACGCCAAAGTGTGTTGATGAGGATCGCGATTCCAAATGTGCAAAGGTTATGCTACATGGCTTCAAGTACCTTGAAGAACGTATTAAGGTGTATGATATGATGGCTTACCTCTATGAAAAAGGACATTTCACCATACCAATGCTCTTTCAATGGATAATTGGGAGTCGCAAACGAGGAGACTTTTTAGTGATTGTTATGAGACAATCTTTGACAGATGGTTTGCCAACAGCCTTTCTGGATGGTTTCAACGAGATCACTGCGCGATTTTGCAAGCATCTCATGAAAACATACATGTAATGTCCATATAAAAGGAGGGAGGTGTCGAGTGCAGTCATCATTCAACGCGCAGCCATGGAGAAGACAAGCAGCTTTAAAATTAGTGCAAACTTAACCATTACTGTGGAGCATGGACAATTTGAATTATTTATTCGAATCAAACGTGGAGAGAGATGGCTTGCTTTATCACCATCCTTGTGGAAGATTGTGTGCCTGAATTTAGCAAGATTACGCGACATTGGCTTCAAACTGTACTTAACGCAAACGAAGTGGCTTGAAGTCATTTCATACTTGGATATGCGCTATGTGAGTTTTGTGCAAGCATCACTGTTTGAAGGGAAAGAATACAAGTATTACATCAACATGAATGATGGTGAATGGGAGACATTGCTTCAGGAGATGGATAGCATTACCTCAACCTTATTGCCATGTACGGAATGTCATGGTAAGAAAACTCCTATCAAGCTGCAAAAAGACAATCGGATGAAAGTGTCAAAGTTATCTAAGAAAAGACTGGCTGAAGTTCAATTGGAGAATATGGATGTGCAAAATCAACTTGGACTTATCTGTGAATATTGCGGTGCTTACGGATATGCTGAGGATTATGATTGTCACTGCCACAAGTACAATTGCAAGTTGTGTGAACCAGACAACTTCTGCAACAAGTGCGGCTTACTAACTGTTTCTGCGTAGTAAGACTGAGAGCCATTTGCTTACCAGCCGCCACAGTGTGCAGACGTGTTATATAGACATGTGAAAGATGGATGTAGAAACGTGTTTCAAGGACAAGTATGTGGACTACATGATAAGTGAACTGGCACGTTTTGGATCTATTCAACAACAACTGCAGCACTTTGACATTTATTGGGAACTTGCTCATTCCACGATGAACGTACCAAACTTACGCGAGGATTTCATCAAAGAGTGTATGTTTTCAAACATTGGTGGAGCTGAGGAGTTTGATGTGGAAGCAGCATATCACTTCGCTCGATTTGATCCAAGACTGTTTGATGAAGTGAGAGAGTGGTTAATCTACATTGCAGTATAATGGTGGACATTACATTGAGACAATATATTGTGCAAAAAACATATTGTGAAGAAATGTTATGTTGCATGTTTAGTATGTCCTGCTTGTCAAAATGAAGAGTGTTCAGAACATATGTGTCATTCTACATGTGTCTATACATATTGGAATGAAGCTAAATATTACATTCATTTAGATAAAGTGTTAGATAATGCAAATCAACGTTGTGAAAAATATGGTGTAGATGCTATCACATTTGATGAATTAAGTAGCTGGTTAATATACATTGAAGATCAATGGACTCCAATTATTCACACCATTGTATCAATACTTGATTTGTAAGACATGTTGATAAAAATAAAATTTAAGATGTGTTGATAAAATGCAAGATATGTTGATAAAATGTTAGATGTGTTGATAAAATAAAATGCAAGATATGTTAACAAGTGTTGATCATTTAGTGTTAACATGTCGACGTGGAAAGACTACTTAACCAATATTTACTTTAAACCTGGTCAACCCGGGGCATTTGCTGGTCCTTACAAACTTTATCACATATTAAAAAAACATGATCAACCAGTCAATCATTCACAAGTGAAGAAATGGTTACAGGATCAAGATGCCTTCAGTTTACTACAACCTGTAAAATACAGGTTTAAAAGGCAACGTGTCATTACACGTGGAATTGATGACATGTGGGATATTGATTTAGCTGACATGGGAAACGTAGCTTCCTATAATGATGACACCCACTTTTTATTGGTTGTCATTGATGTGTTTTCCAAATATTTATGGGTGCAACGATTACCTAATAAATCACATATCAGCGTCATAGAAGCCTTTCAAAAGATTTTTCATGAAACACAACGAAGACCACGAACTCTAAGGTCAGATAAAGGAACTGAATTTAAAAACAGATGGGTAAAAGCATTTATGAAGAAGGAGGGAATACATGCCTATACGACAAAGAATGAAACCAAAGCCAACTTTGCTGAGAGAGTCATTCGTACTCTAAAGGGAATGATGTATCGATATTTCCTTCATAATCAAACGTATCGATATATGGACATCCTTCAAGACTTAGTGTATAATTATAACCATAGACCTCATGGCTCCCCCCCCCCTAATAAGTATGCTCCTGCAGATATTCGTAAAGACATAGAATCGAAAGTGTGGAAGTATATGTATGTAGACAAATTGAAATTAAAACCAAAGAAGAAAAAACCCTACAAATTTAAAATTGGTGATCAGGTTCGCATTTCTCACATGAAATATGTATTTCAACGGGATTATCATATAAAGTGGACGCAAGAAGTGTTCATTATCACACATCGTTGTAAGAAGCAAGGAATACACCTGTATCGTGTGAAAGACTTTTTGGATGAAGATATTGACGGACATTTTTATGAAGAAGAACTGCAGAAAGTGACAAAAGATATTGAATCAGTCTACAGAATTAAAAAGGTCTTGAAAACACGAAAAAGACGAGGTGTTAAAGAATTATTTGTGAAGTGGTTAGGTTGGCCAAAGAAGTTTAAAAGTTGGGTGAAAGAAACAGATATTCGAAAATGAAGCATCCATTCACATGTTTGGTCTCTGGACCTACAGGCAGTGGTAAAACTTCTCTAGTTAGAGAAATTCTAGAACAAAAGTTAATTAAACCCTCTCCAAAAACCATTTTATGGCTCTATGCAGCAGATAAGCCTTTGTATAAGGGAATGAAAGGTGTGGAATTTTACCAAGGCATTCCAGATAACATTGAAGAGCGTTTTAACCCGAAAAAACCAAACTTACTCATCATTGATGACTTAATGACCAAATGTCATAGTGATGAGCGCATGACACGTCTTTTTAGTGTTGGCAGCAGTCATCAAAATCTAAGCATTATTTTTATTGTGCATAATTTGTTTCATCATGGTAGAGAAATGCGTAATATTAGTTTGAATACACATTACATCATTCTGTTTAAAAATCCTAGAGACAGTCAACAAATAAGTACATTAGCGCGACAAATGTATCCTGGAAAATCTCAATTTCTCATAGAAGCCTATCAAGATGCTACCAGCAAACCTCATGGCTATTTATTCATTGATTTGAAGCCGAAGACAAATGATCAACTACGTATTCGTACAGGCATTTTACCAAAAGATACACATTACGTAAATGTTGATAAGGTGGCGTATGAACAAGAACCAAGTCATTTAACCATTCGCAGCCAAGATGTCTAAACGTATTCAAGCGAATCAACCTTTCCTTCACTTGCTCGCACGCAGCGGGCCTAAACGACGTAAATCCTTACTGCAACAAGCTACTAAGGAGGAATTAACTAGCTTGTTTGAAATTTGTTTGAATATATTGCGGGGACATTTACCCTTAAGCTCAAAAAGGTATAAGTTATTCAAGCGTGAACGTCATATCCTACGTACACTCGCAAATAAGAAGATATCACTTCGAAGAAAAAAGAAGTTGGTTAATCAGAAAGGAGGATTTATTGGAGCTATTGCTAAATGTGCATTACCCTTGTTAGCTCAGTTGCTGTTAAAATGAAACATACTTTGAAAATGGTTCTCATTCCTGAATATGAATATAAAATGTTGTTAGAAAAGAAGGGAAAAGATGTTGAAATCAAAACGAAAGTGAATAAACTTTTACGTGGGAAACGAACTCGTGAAAAAGCAATAGAAATGTCTCAAGTGCTTGGACGTCATTTACGAACAATTCAATCACAACAACAACGACAAAAGTCTGTTACAGCATTTAATGCAGAAAAATCAGAAAAGTCCCAACAGTTTCTAAACCATTTTCAACCTATTTATCATGTAAAACTAACACAACTTCTGGCAGAACTTAAGAAATATGGTACGAGATGGACAGATAAAAATGAACTTGTTTTAAAAACAGGTACTGTCATTACAAATTCTAACATTATTGATTTGTTGAAAGAAGCATTGGTTGCTACAAAAAGAAAAGAACGACGAGAACCACCGCGTGGTTGGAAGCAGTTTATTGAGGAAATTGTAGACGCTAATATTCCAAAAACTGTTTTTGGCAAAAAGACAACTCGTGAAGATATTAAAAAAGAGCAACAACAACGTCAACAAAGATTGTTTCCAGAAGGATGGGAAACTTTTTAACATGGATTAAAGAGCTATGGTGTTGTTGTTGTAAAGAAAATGGAAATAAAAATACTATTCCTGTAAAAATTAGGTGTGTTAGTGCTTGTTGTCAGGGAGAAGTAGTAGATACCAATTTAGATCATGTAGATAGCAATTTAGACAATAATGTAGACAGCAATGTAGAAAGTGAGGATGAAGAGTGTCAAGCATGAAGTAATGTATATACACATCTAGTCTATCTACATCACATAAACGATTTAGCTGCCATGGAGTCAACAAGTTTTTACATTACTTTACCCAGCAATGCTAGTATGAACTATTATCCCAACAACAAGACTTCGAATTATCAAATTCGTATGCCTCGAACCATCTATCTGAACGGAAAATATGAAGTGGCTTTAGCTGAAATTCAATATCCACATACATGGACAACCATGAGACATGGAATGGACTATTCTATTCAGTATCGACAACAACCACTGAATAATGTTGTTCTTGACACAATCAATATTCCTTATGGTTACTACAGATCCATACAAGAGATATGTCAGGCAGTCAATAAAGAAGCAACTAATTCTATGAAAGATGACCTTAAAGAAGCTATTCAGATAAAGTATGATAAAATTAGACGACGTGTTTTTCTATTTCTAAATTACGGCTTTGAAGTGCCATTCTCCACTGGATTAGCTGAGATTTTAGGATTTATCCCAGATCAATGGTATATTGAAACGTGTACAGCTGAACATAAAGCCGATGTGAAACAGGGATTTTATACACTTTATGTATACTGTAGTATTTGTGAGCCACAAGTTGTTGGTGATTATTATGTCCCTTTGCTACGTTCTGTTGGAATACAAGAACATGATGGAGACATTATTATGAAAACTTATGGAGAACCTCATTATGTTCCTGTAAACACATCCAAATTTGACGTGATAGAAATGAATATTAAGGACGACACAGGCTATAATGTTCCATTTCAAACTGGAAAGGTGATCTGTAAACTTCATTTTCGACCAAAAGCATTATGAAAGCATACACACACAATCCATCTATATATCGCAACCATTTTCTTCGCCAAGTGGGTGGAGAATTACCAGGATTTAAAGGAGCGCGAATACAATATGGAGATGGTATTGGTTGAATACTGGGATCATTGGCTCGAAAAGCTATTCCACTGCTTAAGACAGGGGCTAAAATCGTTGCACCACATCTTAAAAGGGCTGCAAAAGATATCGCGAAAGATGTTACAGGTCGAGTAGCACAACGTATGTTTGGTGGTGGGTTACGAGGGCAAAAGAGACCGAAAAAGGCAAAACGTGTCAGAAGGCGAAAGGCAGCTAAACGGATAACATGAAAAAAACATAAGAAAGATATTTTTTAATCATGTCTTTAATTCATAAACATTCTTGTGAATGTAGCCTTTCTCCATTAGAATGGTTTCACATACCACCAACGCAAACTGCTGTAGAAAAAAGTTATAATGTAGACTATCAACCAATGACTACCATTAGAGAGGGTGCTCCAATAGAATTCTACATTCCTGCGAGTACAGAAGAATATCTAGATTAAAAGAATAGTAAACTCCATATTGTATGTCGCATTGTCAAGGCTGATGGAACACTGTGTGGTGTAGATGATAACGTGACATGTATCAATGATTTGTTTAATGGGTTATGGCCCAATATTGAATTATTTCTAAATGATCGTTTGATATCACATATCACCAGCATCATATCTCATCTCATTCATGACTCGGAAGAAAGTCTCAATTCTGAGCGCTCTATGCGTCTCATCTTTAAAGATACTGCCGGGTCAATGAATACTCATGAGGTGAAAAGACCTAATCATGAAAGATATGTATCAGGTTTTCATGTAAATATTGAAGGTGGTGATATAGCTGAAACAGGAAATAATGGTTTACATAATCGCTATTTGTATACACGTCTAAGCCGTGAGTTTATGCTTACAGGTGGTTTAAAGGTAGATTTGTTTGAGCAGGATTGTTATCTTCCCAATGGTGTTAGTATGAAATTACGTTTACATAGACAAAAAGATGGATATGTATTAATGGCTGCAAATAATGGTTTTAAAGTAGAAGTGAGAGAAGCGTTTTTAACCATTCGCAAAGTGAGGGTTAGTCCAGGTATTCAGTTGGGACATGCAGATGCATTGATGAAAAGTCCTGCTAAGTTTATTGTTAATAGAAAAGAATGTAAAGTTTTAGCTATTCCAACTGGATTTCAATCTTTTGTGAAAGATAGTATATTTTTAGGCCAATTACCAAAGCGTATTGTCATTGGAATGGTCCATAATGAATCCTTTGCTGGAACAGTATTGAGAAATCCATACAATTTTGAACATTTTAATCTTAACTTTATGCAGCTTTACTCTGATGGTGAACCAGTCCTATCCAAACCTCTCAAGCTTGATATCAATCAAGGCAAATATCTTGATGCTTTTGAAACTCTTTACAAATCTTTTGATAGATTGGATGGTGAGAAAAGTTCCATTATAAAACAGGAAGATTGGCCTAAAGGTTATTCTTTGTTTTCTTTTGACTTAACACCTGATTATGATGGTGCTGATCATTATGCCCTTATCAAACATGGGAATTTGAGACTAGAAATGAATTTTGCTGGTGCCTTGCAAAATACAATTAATGTTATAGTGTATGCTGAATTTGATAACATTGTTGAAATAAGTGCAAATCGTAGCATTCAATTCGACTACCAGTCATGAACACGAAGCAGATAGAAGCCATCCTATCCCATGATGCCACGACAAAAGACTTGTTTCAAGGTGTGTTTGCCATGGACCAGTTACCATCTTTACAACGCGGTGCCTATGTCATGAACACAGATGATCATGATGATCCAGGAGAGCATTGGGTGGCAGTATATTATGACGAAGACCCTGCAGAATATTTTGACTCTTATGGACTTTTACCTATAGACAGTCGTTTGAACAAGTTTTTAAAGTTTAATTTCATTTATAATTCAGTTCCATTACAAACACCGATATCCTCTACATGTGGATTTTATTGTGTGTATTATATAATTCAAAGAGCTCGAGGACATAGTCCTTTTGAAATCATTGATGTATTAAGAAGAAGTGATGGTGATTTTGTTCTAAAGGATTTTGTATATAGACATTATAAACCATTATTTTATTGATGTTGTATTAGTTAAGTTGCATTAGTTAAGTTGTTGGTAATTGTGAATTGTATTATGAATATTGTAAATAAACAAGACAGTTTTATATAACATTCTTTTTTATTGTGTTATACATTATTTACATTTCACAATTTTTTACATTGAATTTTTATTTTACAAATACATTCAATACATCAATAAACACATGCCATTCATACCAATCTAAATTAATATATGTATCATAGACATTACATCCACGTTTGTAAATGCTATGAAAACTAGCATAACACTGTCCACTAGCAAACTTTATTATTTTAACATCTTCATGTTCAGACAGTTTCAGTTCATATCCATGATCATTCATGTCAATGTTCATCACCATAACACACATGGGATGCGTCAGTTCAATGGACTTGGTGCCTCGCATGAGTTGCACTCCTTCCTCTTTGAATTCAAGCGTTAGGTTCTTTCCAATCCAATGCTTGTAACAGAGCGTGCCATTCCACTGTGTTGAGGGTGATGTAGTCGTAGCATCCTGTAAGCTCGTCATATTGACGAAATTGTACAAACACGTCTAAGCAGTTCTCAGTCACACGCACTTCTAATTCATTTGAGACTGTCAGGAGAAAGCCAGGTATCCTGAACTTCTCTAGATGGTCTTTCAACACAGATTGTTCGTCAGTTGATAGAATGATATACTTTCCAAAATGTCTTAGCACAATGTCATCATATACGTTTCTCAGATATGAGAATCCATGCGTAATTGGTTCATATTCCGATAAAAAGTCTTCCATCTCGTTCAACAGTCAGATGAACTATGAGCTGTCTCCTTGTCTGCAAAGACGTTTTTATGCTCGCAAGATGGTGAAGAGTGGATGTTGTATAGCTTCTAGGAATCGTAAGACTGCGCGCCAGTTCTTGATATCAAAGAGGATCAAATCTGTATATGGTGTATCTGGCACAACTCCCTTATAATCCTCTGGATAATCCTGTAAAAGATTTCTACAGATTTCTACACGTATGTTAGAATCATATTCAGCTACCGTCACTTCCACTTTATTTTCAAGTCTACGTTTAAACCCAGGTTCAAGTGGTATGTTTTTAAAGTCTTTCCACACTTCAGGTTTAAACCGATGATAACTTGTCTGAGAATCTAGTATCACTTCATTCCTCTCATTTACAGTAAGGTAAACACCACCGTTCAGCATGAGTGCATTCATGTTTTTACCTTGTTATGAGCCACCTTCTTGTCTACGAAGCCTTTTATCCACTTCTTTCTTTTGCTTCTTTAGCATTTTCCATTCAGGTATTGTCAGCAAAATTCCCTTTTTCGTTGGACGGTTTTTTCCAGTCCCCTCATCTCTCAGGTACTTGCGAATGTTTACCACTCCTTCATTGCTTTGTTTCATAATCTTGATATACTTTCCATTTCCTAGAGAAAGCATTCCTCACGACTGTGGTGTTGGCACCGTCTCCACTTTCAATTTCTTGATGGTAGTGGTAGGATTTTTCACTTTTAAGTCTTTAACTGTATCTGCAAGAGTATCCATATCAATTGTAGATCTCTTACGACTTTCACGTTCCATGTTAACGCTTCAATGTTCACACCTCAAATAACTCTTCCGTTTGAGGACCTCCCTCTTTTATGCTATTGCTTTGTAATGTCCATGCGCTAAAGTGGAATAGCCATCATCCAATACATATCGCTTGTCGTCATATGGGGAGAGGGCTACTTTCCTCAACTTCTCCGAGAAAAGCTGGTGACTATGACTTCGAATAATGTGTCCTGTAGCCATCGTTTGAGTTTTCTTGAACAAACTGTCTCTATACTGCGCATGTTTAATGCATCTTTGACAAGTTCGAGTGATGCCTTTAGCTGTATGTTTTTCTTTCCCACCGCACAATAAACTGTACATTTTCGGTCTGAGTCCAATAAACTCTTCAATGGGGATGCCTGCCGTCTCATCCTTCATTTTCCCAAGCACTTTTTTGTTCACGTTGGAATGTAGGAAGTGATCTGGCGGATGGTCACTTGTGTCGAACAGGTCAGCATCTTGCTGCATATCCTTGTAGATATCTTCCGTTTCTGTGTCGTAACATAGACTGTCGGTGTCGCTGAACAACAACTTGGCATTGGGATACTTGACCATGATGTAGTTGTAATGAAAGTTGAACATAAGCACTTTGCTGAGGTCGAGAATGGTGAAGCCAACTTGAATGGGTTTATCCAGAAGCAAGTCCACTTTGCGTAAATGTACCGCGGTCAAATCTTCGTTGAAAATTTTGAATTTGTGGAAAGAAGGTTTGGCTACAAGTTTCTTGAACCGCTTTTCCTTGTAAACAAGTTCAACATTGATTCGCTTTCTCACATTTTCCATGGTTTTGCCAAACACCGAGTTGTTCATCAGTTTGAAGAAGTCTTTCTCAAATGGGTTCTTGGCCAATTTTCTCTTTTCCGTGTTCAAGGTAATGTATTTCGCCAGCCATTTGCTCTGTTCAAACATGATGGCGCGATGAACTTTAGTGACTTTCAACCCCAGTGAGACGTACTGTTGTAAATTCCTGTAATGAAGTACATATTTCTTCTTGTCAGACAAGTTAGGAATGAGCTTTTCACTGGGTTTCTCTTTCATGTTTAGATCTTTCCGCAGCTTCTGACTGTACTCTGACAATTCTCCAACTTTGACACATTTCCGTTCTGGAGCCACTGGGTAGTGATTATGACGATCATGGATTGAATTTGGATATTCTAAATCCACTTCCAAAATGAATCCAATGTCATCATCTTCAGCTACATCCATGAAGTCGAGGGATTCTGGCTCGCTCACCAACATAAATCCTCTTTGCGGCATGCTTTGTGACATGGCCCAGCCATACAAGTTGTTTGCGTCGAGGTACATCAGATAGTTGCTTGGTATCTCAAAATTGTAATCGTAGGGATTATTCGCTTTCGCATACTTGTGTGTGATCACAGATATTCCTCCGCGTATGCCTTGCTCAACCATTTGATACATGTCAATGTCATTGATCAATTCCAACTTCACCTTTGTCGCTTTCAACATTGCATCCCATGACAGTCCTGGTGCTGTATAGTAGTGAGCAGGATCCAATTCATACGTGTTGAGGCATACTTGACGAAAAATTTCAAACACGTCAGCTAGTAATAACACATCTGATTTCAGGTACAGGTCGTGGTATTCACCAAATGTGGTACAGTTGAATGTATCCCACACCTTCTGTGCATGCGCATAATCCTCATCGCTAATGTCCTCTTCGCTAAGCTGACTATAAAACTTGTCCTTTGATGGCAGCTGTGTTTCAGCAAACTTGGATGGTTCGTCCACATAATCATATGGGTACACTCCCTTTCTCAACAACAAATCTTGTTGGTCACTATCGTGAATGTGAGAGGTCATGTTGTAGAAGTTATCTTTCCCTTCTGCTGCAAGGTTGGATACCAACTTCTGTAGAGAGGTACTCATGAACTGAAAGCTGTCTGTAAATTTCAGATTGCTCATGGTGAATGCAATATATTTTTCAATGGTGTTGGGAATGACTGTAATCGTTTCACCTTTGAATTTCCCAATTTCCTCCATGATCAGGTGACTGTCATAGCCTCGCAAATTGTGGAAAAACACGGGAATGATAAAAGAATCTTTATCCCCTTACTGATCCTTTCTAAGTCGGAATTGTAAGTTGCATTCATTGTGCGCTGCTCCACGATATTTGCCATTGATATGGTCATGATCTCTCACATGATCTGCTCCTAGAGGTTCATGACAAATGTAGCAATCAACAGCGTTTTTGAAATTCCTTTTGTCTTCACGAGTCATCACCATTTCCTTTGGCCGCTCTAAACCACGTACAATACGATCACGTTCATTCACCATATGGTCTAAAAAGACTTTCACAGCATTGTCTCCTCGATACAAAACTGGTGCTCGTGTGTCATACTGGCTTACAACCACATAGGCAAAGCTGTTTGGACGATGATGTTGATACTTGTCTCCTTCTTCATGCTTTTGCGTGAAACATTCAAAGTCGGCATAAATCACAAAAGGTGCTCGCTGTTGTTTAGCCACATTCTTGAACTTGATGAAGGGTTCCTTGGGAAATGATAAACGTTGTGCTCCATTCTTGTCACACACTTCGCGATGTTTATCTAAAAGATCTTGTCGTACAAACCGGTGAAGACAGTTGAATCAATAAACATATGCAGCCTTATGCTTTGATCGATAATTAGAAATAAGTCTGCTAAAATTCTTGATGAGGCAGTAATGCCTCGTCTTGTCATTGCTAATCAGAAGTAAGTTGATTTCTCTCACACTGACGTTTCGACTAAGTTGTATTGGAACAACTACATCTTGTTCATATCCAAACACGTTGATGGCTACATCGTTCTCCTTTTCAAACTTTGGAATGTCAGTAATTGGTGTCGGAAATGTCATACCCTCTACCTTTAATTCCTTCTCAAATGGCTTGTAATGATTCACGCGATTTGGGTTGTCGTCAAGAGGGTGAAGGTAAGCCAATACTGACCATAAGAAACACTTGTTATCATCATTCTTAATGTTTATCACACCCTTTGTTTTCTTCACTTTCTTCGGTAGTGGAATAAAACTACTCGCTTCTAGAGGCATCAACGTAGCTGTATGTACTTCAATGTACAGTATGTTATCCAATACCCAGCTAGAGCCTTGTCGCTCATGTTCGTCAAACTTGGTAAATAATTCTTTATAGGCTTCTGGCAGGTCCTGCTCAATATCTGCTGGATTGTATGCTGCATATGTTGGACTGCTGATAAATGCATTATCCACTTGTTCTACCATAACACCTTCATCATTTGCTGTCAGTTTCTTGAAACGTGCATGCATGACAATGTACCATTTCATTCCATGGTTTAAGGTCTCCAACAAATGTGTCTTGATACGGTTCTCTTGCTGTCGCATTTCAAGCAGTAAATCTGATCCATCCTCAGATTCAGACCGTTTTTCCTGCGCGTTTTCACCAAGACTAACCCTTCTACCTCTCCCTACTTGTCCTGTCTTTTGTTTCTTTGAAACATGTTCTTCATGAGGTACATTGTCCATCTCAGCTGGTATGCATGCATGTGCCTCATAAGTATCCATAGATGGAAATTTTACATTGCATTCCATACACTGAACTTGACCGTATGGCCAAATGTCATCTTCATCCATCTTTTGTCTCTTTGCTCCTTTCATCTCAGCTTTACTGCATGTATGTGTCTCATAAGTATCCATAGATGGAAATTTCACATTGCATTCCATACACTGAACTTGACCGTATGGCCAAATGTCATCTTTTTCCATCCTTTGTCTCTTTGCTCCTTTCCCATGCTCTTCACTTTTCATCATAGCTGGTTGTTGTTCCGTCAACTGCTGAAACTGAAATGCTGAAATGTAATCTCAGACATACCCCTTTTATACACACTCATACATAGACAGAATTTGCGTTTTCATTTCACAGCAGAGGATGGCCCTTAGAAGGGCCGAAAGATGTTAGTGAATTGGCTCTTCACCAACAAGTTGGATTGCCACAGTCGCACTGGTATCTGTAAAGCTGTTCCATGGAGAACGGTCGTCGCGAGCACTTGAACGGATGGAAGTTATAGTAGCCAAAGTTTTTCAGCGTTGCTCCACACCACCAGCAGTCCGTGCATGGCTCCGGTCCTGGCAATCTCGCAGTAAACTTGTACCAGAGCAGTCCACCGCAAGTTTTGCAGCAGTAATGTCGTGGTGCATTGTGGTGCACCGGGCAGTTTTGTGGTTGACCTGGGTACTCCAACCATACCCAACACTTATAACACTCAGTCGTTAGCGTCACTGCCTTGCCGTTTCGCATCACTGTGATTTTACGACTTGTCGACATCTTGCTGCTTGTGTTGGATAATGCAGCTGTAACCCACCTTTATATACTACTAGCGACCATCCTCGCATTATATGCTGACTGGGGGGGGGGTCCTCGCTTCAGGTGGACTGGCCGGGGGGGGGGGGGTCCTGACTTTAGGTCGGCTGGCTGGGGGGGTGGTCCTGACTTTAGGTCGACTGGCCAGGGGGGGGTCCTGACTTTAGGTCGGCTGGCTGGGTGGGGTCCTGACTTTAGGTCGACTGGCCAGGGGGGGGGGGGGTCCGATGCTGACTTGAGGTGGTATATAACCCATGCTCATTTCAGTTTGGGCTCACACTCGCTTCCGTCAACATGGAGTGCTTCTTCGCGTTACATGATGCTCGCACCATTGCTGAAGTCAGATAACTTCACCTGCCTGTCACACCGCCACCGACACCGCCAGAAAGAGTCTACTTCTTCCAGCTGCTGCCGGACCCGGCTCACGGAACAGTCCTATGCGTGCCCGTCTTTTTTAATAGAAGGGTCACACTTGGAAAGCGACTCAGGGATATCGAGGCTGGCGATTATGACGGGGCTTTCTTCAGGACAACCATGCTGGGGGAGACCATTCCATCGCGTCTTGAAGAAGAAGAGTATTCGGCCTGGGGGAGTTACTTCCTCCAACAGGACCTGGAGATTTGCGCGGGATGTGGCATCATGATCTCCCCAGACCGGGTACTGGCAGAATGTGGTCACCAGCTTTGCTTGATTTGTGCAGCCTATTGGACGCAGCTGTTGGCCCTGAACAACTATTACACAGTCAGATGTTATACCTGTGGCATGAGAGGCGATCACTTTCTTTTCAATTGGCAGCAACTCACACACTGCAGCAGGCCAGTCAAAGACATCGTCGAATTTTTCTAAGTCCGGCAGCAAAAACCTACCGGCCCTTCTAAGGGCCACCCACCAATACGAAATAAGCGCTAATCGTGTCATGGTGTTAGTATGTATGTGTGTGCATGAGAGTGTGGGAAATGCTTAAAAAAAATGGCCGCCCGTTTGAATGGTCGTTTGAATGGCCGCCCGTTTGAATGGCCGCCCACTCTCCATATTACGTCATTACGACGTTCATATGACGTTCATATGACGTTCATATCACCTCCATATCACCTCCATATCACCTCCATATCACGTCTATATATCACGTCTATATCACGTCAAAATGACCTCACTGTTTTAAAAGCCCCAAGGGGCTATCAAAACACCTCCTGACGTCATTATGACGTTCATATGACGTCCATATCACAACCATATGACAACCATATGACGTCAATATGACGTCCATATGACGTCAATATGACGTCAATATGACGTCACTGTTTTAAAAGCCCCATGGGGCTATCAAAACACCTCCTGACGTCATTATGACGTCACTTCCTGTTTTGATAGCCCCACTTTTACCCTACTATTAAGGAAGAAGCCCATGTTTACATCACAAGCTCTCGTAACTTTGCAGCCATATTTGGCCATGGTGCGATTATAATAAGCCCTGCTCTGTTAGCGCAAGCCAAACGTCTAACAGGCATAAACCACAAGTGTGATGTTAATCTGTCATAAAATAAATGGCTGTGGTTTAAGCTGCCGTCCCGTATTTTTTCTTCGGAGAGTCATTCCTACTTTTCTTTACATTAAATAATATTTAGTAGCTTAGATCCCCGGGCTCACTCACGCACCTCAGTGGCATTTAGAAAGAACCCGTAAACGCAGAGTGCTAAATGTGAGAATTTTACCACACGCGGACCCTCTTGTAAACTTCACCTCCTAAGCGAGGATACTGGATACTGGATACTGGATACTGAATACTGAAAACACTCAATTTCACAAAAGTATGTATTTAGCATTCGCAAAGCGAAGATGCAAGTTTTTTTTGTTTTTGTTTTTTTGTTTTTTTTTTGTTTTTTTTTTTTTTTTTTTTTTTTTTTGTTTTTTTTTTTTGTTTTTTTTTTTTTTTGATGTAGTAAAAAGTGATCCCAAAGTTAAAAAACAAGAAAAAAATACATTTTGATCAAGTTGATATGCTATCACATATGCAAAATGGTACAAACCAAAGTGAAAACACAACGTTAATGTTTTAGTCTTACCTGTCAAAAAGAAAACTATTGTAAAAATATTTACACACGTTTTGAAAATCCCGCCATTTATTTGCAAATTCTTCGACTCCATTCGGATAATTCTTAAGGTCATTATAAAAATTCTTAAGTTTGATTTTAAAGGCTTGAGAAGTGATTTGCATTAAAAGTGGTCGCATTTAACGAACTACGTCTCATATGTTATTCAAAGAGCGATGACACCTTCAAGGTATGTGGTTTGGTCCTCTGTCTTGTCTAAATTCAAACATTTATCTTCACAAATATTCTTGGCAGCTTTTCTTACTGCAGACATACTTATCAGGACATCATCTGCCTCAATACTGGCTCTTGTCACAAACCTAAGAGAGCCTGATGGGGATTCTACCACATCAAATAGGGCCCAAAGGTGTATTATCACCTCTACGAACGCATTGCGAGAGACCAGGCGAAAAGTGCTGCTCAGTGGTTCTAAAGCAACAAGTTGCGGAGAATACTGTGACATCACAGGATGTTCTTTGTCCTTCTCCATGCAACAGATCTATGCCAGAACTGCTGTG
Source organism: Protula sp. h YS-2021 (assembly GCA_949752745.1). NCBI lineage: Eukaryota > Metazoa > Annelida > Polychaeta > Sabellida > Serpulidae > Protula > Protula sp. h YS-2021. The sequence continues at coordinate 4,208,900 of OX457026.1, read as the reverse complement.
GATGTAGGAGTCATACAATGTATCAACAGATGACCTAACGAAAAGTTGCCTGCGGCATCTTACTACTAACTAATGCTGGTAAGGTTCATCATGTTCATGGGTATTCATTTCATTTGTATCGATATGCTCCTGCCGTTTTATGTGAAAGGGTTGAAAATGTGTGCTAATATATCAATTATTATTAATCGTAAATATTAAACATAATTTCAAACAAAAAAAAAACAAAACAAAACATACAATACAGGATGCCTTTTTACCCTTCCAAATCTACAGAGTAATGGTTGTTTTAATTTAATTTAAACATTAGTTCCAACTGATATGGTAGCAACTGCTTTCAGTAAGGTAAATTGCAGAAAATTGTCAATTGCAGAAAATTGTTCTGCAGATGTTGTATTATGTAAAATGTAAAAATTAATGACAGGGCTTCCATTCCTGGTAAATAACTATTTGATCTCTTTGCAAAACCAATGCCTTCATGGGAAATTTTAACAGATATTTTCATAAATTGTTCTGAAAATGATCCTCAGGAATTCTACCACACTGTTATCTGGTCTCAACAAGAAACAGGCTATTTAAGCACTACATAACGGGTTGTACTATGTGATACTTGTGGCAATACATTTCTGAGTAATATTCAGGAAACTTTGGCCTGTTGGCAACAATAATTCACTTCAAATTTTGCTCAATGCCCATTGCAATGAAGAAAAGGACACTGCAAAGTGTAAATTCTGCAGAAATGAATCAGGTTTTACATTCAGAACAAGATCCATTAGCGTTCAAATGCAGTCTTAATAACAATTACAAGAACGTCACAAGCACACAGAGTGTTAACTTAAGATAGTAGACTCCTAGACATTGATGAATACATTCACTGCAGTGGCCGGTATGGATTCGAAAATTCAACCTATGCTTTGAAATGTATTGTTTCTCACGGTGGAAAATCAATAAGTAATGGGCATTATACAGCATAAGTTATAACAAGAGCCGCTGATTAAGTGGTCATGACTTATCTCAATGACTTTAGTGACCCATTTTGTGAAAAATTAATGGACATTTCAACTTCTTCCTTCCTTCTCGGGATATACACAGATGTTTGATGAAAAACTTTGATCTGAAAGACAGTGATCTTGGAATTGATCCTTTCACATATGTAATACAAATTTTAACCTTTCTCTTGTCTGTCAAAAATCTGAGCCTGATGTTCTACTTGAAAGCTGTTCAGAATGCATTTTTATAATGGCTTTACATGGTCTCATAAAACAAGCTATGAATGGGGAAACATTATACATACTTTAAAAGGTAGCAGCTTTACATCATCGGCCTTACTAAATGCCGTTGAAAAATCGCTTCTGACTAGTAAATTATCCTTATGTTGTGACCTTTGCCACAGCTCAATAGGGCAAAGTCATCCTTATATCATACCAGTTTAAAATAGCCGGTTAATGTGCGTAACCGAACAATTATCATTTAATAAACAAAGAAATTGATATTAGATCTTTGATAGGACAGTGTAAGCCGTTACCTCATGGTGTTTTTCAAGTAGTAGCTGTGCTATTTTCATAAGATGATAGCTAGTTTGTCGTCATGAAAAGACGTGTCGAGCCAACAAAAAGCGGTAACTTTAAAATGTTTGATAAGTCTGGCAACAGAAAATTAATTGGGAGAAAAGGCATTAAAGACCACCTCAAAGTTTCTCGTCCACAATAATATGAATGGATAGGAAGTTTTATTCACTTAAAAATTAGCGGCCAACAGGTTTTCTTGGGATATTTCTTGTCTTCCTTAACTCCAATGAGACAATTTAACAAGAAATATTCTAGATTTCCATGCAACATTGGTGGTTAATATGTACATGAAAGAATTTTGCGAGATATTTTAACTTGTGATAAGTGGTCTTCATTTGGAAACTCTTAGCATATTTTTCGAATTACTGTCCAAGTAATGCACAAAAAGAACAATAGCACTGCCTGTTGGCTGGTTTAATAAGGTTTTCTTCATTAAAAGCAATCTACCTAAACCAAACTTATACAAATGTGCAACGTTTGCCCATGAATCACTGTTTAAATTCGAAACAATATACTAACTTTAGTGGGTTTTGCTGATCGTACACATATAATCGAGAAAAAAAATCACGATCCGTGATTCTGTGGGTTCGCAACATAGAAATTTAGTGAATACTTTCGTACAATTTATTTGTTAATGAAATTTGATGCCGTAATCAAAACTACGGACTTTTCATTTGCTTCATGGTGAAGTCTTGCTTTTGGCATGAAATCAGATGCTAATCTCTTTCTTGCAAGATAAATAATTGCTTTCGAAATATTCAATAACAAAATATCCAGAAGTAAAATATTTACGTTTTGTTTGTTACTTAATTTTTTACTTTATATTCATATATCACATGGTTGATTAGAAGAATTTTTAATAAACCCTTTTAAATTCGCAAAGTGTTTTTTCTTTCGTTGTATTTGCTGTGGCAAGTAATGGAGACTTTATTGTAATAAAACAATTTCAATTTTGAAGTATATAGTGTGTTTTATTTCTCTATTGTTGTGTCACTTCAATGCAGACTCGTTTTCAAATAAAAGTTTCAAAATCTACAAGAGGTATCTCTCTTGAATTTTATTGCACCATTCAAATATTTTCACAACCTACTTATTTAATAGTCTCCTTTCATTACACTGATTGACTTCCGGAAACCTGTCTTCCACCACGAATCAACGGGTGAGTTTCTTTTTCTGCTGGCCTTTTTTCCTGCTAGCTTCAGCATAGGCCTACCTCGCACTTGTGTCAAATCATAAGAAATTGATAAATAATTTTCAAAATATACTAGAGATTGCAACCTAGTCAATAGAACAGGGGTGTAACTGTTTCCTGAACCAAAGTTTCGTACTCGAAGTTACTTCCGCAAGTGATTGCACGTCGCGACGTGCATTTTTTTTAAAACATGGTTTTGTGCGTTTGAAGCTTTGGACAAGTTAAAACTGGTAAAATATTAGCATCACATTCTATTTCATATCTTTACAGAATCGCCCATCATTGGGGTTTGACAAGGGAACTGCAATAAAAATTGCAGAGATCCTATTTCCACGTCGCCCCTGGTAAACTGGAATCATTTATGAGCTTAAAAATTGAAGAAAAAAATATTTTCCAAAGTATTTCATATCTTTTTCATGGTAAATAGGCACAGCAGTCATCTCAATTTTAAATAGATTTCAAGTCTACGCCAGAGGATGAAAACATCTGAATGTGATACGGTGTACTGTTATTGCAGTATTTTGACGCTACCAAGCAGTACAAAAGTGCTTCAGATAAACTAGGCTTACAGGCATTATATTCCATTTGGGGATCATATATCTTACGTACAGCAAGGCCTTTGTCTCAAAACATTACATGACAGTTGCTTCCTTGAATCTGCATGTCTATTTTGATACGATTTGATTGTGCAGTTTGACATTCTGGGTCAAAATATTAACTGACTCTGTCATTCTGTAAAGTTTATTTATGTTTAATTGTTGTTAAGATCCAAAATACGGATAGTGAGGAGAACAAAATATATTTCTTCAAAGCCAACACCTCTACCTAAAGTAATTTTAATAATCAGGAAAAGAGATATAAAATCGTACAGGTATGTTGGGCGGAGTTTGGACGGCTGGCCAAAACCTAGAGTCAATAGGCAATGACGCGTTACCAATTATGTGCGCGTTACCAACCCCATCCCAAAAAGCATATAGCATAAACATAAACATATATCATCCCCTCGCCACCTAATCCTGCTGATCGAGGCTTTCGGACCTATTGTTAATGCAAATCAAGCAAAATGTATACCTTTAGCCACTCTAACCTTTCTTGGAACTCCACTTTGCTTAGAAAATAAACTGATAACCCAGACCGTATATTAGGCTTCTAAAAGGACATCAAAGTGTTTTTTGAACCGAGTTAAGCAACCTTTCGGTGTCTCTTATGCTGCCAGCAGAAGTTCTGTTGTCACCATTACTCATTTTTCATTGTTTTAGAGGGAAGATTTGAGCGTTAATTATTAATTGCGTGATACCTGATCTAACTCACTGCTTTGTAAAACTTTTGAATTTCCAGACCAGAGTCCCAATCAGTTCAGCTAACCTTTTAATTGTTGTTGTAACAAGATTGTATTTTATTTGTGTGCTAAATGTTTTCTTTGCAGTGCGTTTATACAATGGCTGCTTCAAGCAAGCAATCATATCAGTCTTCTGAGGGTACTGAGGGTACTAAGGGTATTGGGGGTACTAGGAGTACTGAGGGTACTGAGAATCCTGCATCGTACCTTACAGATGTCTATGGAAACGACAAGGAAGACGGCATTGGGAACCAAATTCAGTCTAGTATGAAATTTTATACCTATTTATTTGCATATTATATCTTGATACAACATAGATACATCAAATACTAATATTAAGAACCATTTTGAACATAAATGCTTGAAGTCATAATATGTTACTTAAACGGATTATTTAAAGGATAATTGCACTTAAATTATAAATGTGGTGGTGGCAACGTAGCGATCGCTTTGTTCACTCATTTATAGCAAGAAATGCACAATTTCCTGCTCACTGACCAGGAATAGATTCCAGATCTTGGAATTATCAGACCAATGCTTTATCTAATTGAGATAATAATATGTTAATAAACCATCTATGGGAATTTATCATACCTAGCGTTTCCGGAAATATTTTATTTATATTTCTCACTGAATTTTTACTGTGATTTTTCAGTAGCTTTGCAAAATATTTATTAAGAAAGCAAAAAAAAATTACTTGGTGGCCTTAATAGTTTAAAATTTACACATAAGCGTGATCATATAATCCCATAAGTTTTCTGACAAAGTAACTTTTCATACGTCACTAATAGAATGAATTTGTTAAAAAAAAAAACATAAACATAAAAAAATGTAAGATATGGCCTTAGATTTGAAACATCAAAATGAATAGCGTTCTGTAGTGGTTTCGATTTGCAATTATCAGGATTACTTCCATCTGTCAAGCTCAGCCTCCAAAAACCCCCCTTTTCTCCGTCAAATCCAAGAAAGAAAAGTCAACTGTATTGTTTGAAATTAATGAAGCCCGAAATAAAACTGAAATGCACGACATCTACGTGCCCGTTGTTTGAATTGAATGCTGACTGAAGTCTACGTAAGCATCGTTTAAATGCCGTGTGAGCCATTGTGATTACCCAATACTAAGTTATCTAAAATTTTAGATAAATTTGTGCAGATAAATTCTCTGGGGAAATTGTTTTTGCTTTAGCATTGATTGAAAATATTAGATAATGGAAGCAGTCGCTAAAAATATATCTGTGTGTTTTTCAACATTTCAGCAAGTGACATAGCAGCTACATCCAGATTTTTGTCATCCCCGAATATTCGACGAACTTCTAAAGAATACGAAGCCGAATCCGAAGGACAAACTACTGTAAGAATTAAGTTCATAATTTATCTTAATTTATTGAAACGAAATACCAATTAAAATAGGCAGCTTTACACTAATAACTTTAAACTGGCAAAGTGTAATATTTCTGTTAGAATTCTTTAACGCCAAAATATGTTCACATTGGCAAGTTAAGTATGTTTTCTTTTGATGGTTATTTATATTCATTTTTTAACGTTTTCTTAACCTTGTAGATCAGCCATAGGCCATGCTTAGCTAGCGGGCTTTCTTCATTATCCAGGTAAGTAGCTAATTTTGTAAGGTATCTATTTAAAGTCGTTCATCTTTTACATAAGATTAATCATTGGTTATTCAAAGTGCTCATTTGTATTTTCAAAAATGTGGAAAATGTGGATTGCAGCTGCAATTTATTTTTGTTATACTTACCTGTTTTTTTATGGCCTTATGATTTGCAGTGTCCAACGAAAGGAGATAAATATATTTTCTATTCTTTCTTTTTTCTTTTTTATGCTATAGTGAGTTATCTATGCAATTCTTTTCTTTAATAATCAGCCATGACGATGGTGAACACTACATGAATGACGACAAAAGTTATCCACAAGACAAACCACAAGATTGTATGTACTTTTTTTCTTTTCATCTAAATTTCTTGAGTTCAGTCCACTTCTCGCAATGAACTGGAAAAAAAAATAATGTTAAGCTGCCATTTCTAACCTATAAACCATAATTGGAAGGGTCAAATTAGTTTCAGTTTTTTATAGTTTGCCAGTTTTATTCAATTTCTAGGAAAAAGCTTGGCCTTTTGTCACTTGGGCATATTTTGCTTACCATTGTATCAGATCTGAAATATTATAAATACTTCATTAAGAATTTACACAATAAGCAAAATGACAACGTACATAAATGAAGTTATAAACGTGACTTAAAAAAAACAGACTAAAAAGATTGAGTACTTTGAAAACTTGAAGATGGCAAAATGCTATCCTGATTTAGTGCTTTACTTATAACAAATGTTACATCGGGTCAACGAGCTTTGAGTGAATAACTTCCGGCAAGAATATCTGTAAGCTCTAAGTTTGTCATTTAGTACAAATGCTGTTTATCTAAGCGTAATGCAGTTATGGCAATAACTACATATTACTGAATTACAATGTCACGTTATAAATAAGGTTGTTTGTAACAAATTTCCAGTTGTACTTGAAAGTTCTGTGGAGCAGTGGCAACAAATAGCTGCTGGATCGATTGGACAATGTTATTTAGGAACCGATCCCAGGACCAACAACAAATTCTGTGTTAAACAGGTATTTCAAACTTCTAACTAGACCGAATTTCACTACACGTAGCGAAATGACACCCACTTGCAATGGTACAATCTATCTGGTCAAAGACACATTTTTCAGTCTTTCCACATAATTGCCAGCTTCCGAATTATTATCATGAACAAGGACATCGAAGTAAATATAATGTAATCTCAAATAATCAAATTCAGTTTTCTAACCGCTTTCGAGATAATGGACAACTTCCGATTTTTGACCTTGACCATGACGGAGGAGGTCAAGGTCGTCGAGGTACCTCTTATACAACGTCTTTTTGGCCCAAAGGGTCGAAAATAAGCTCAACATCGCTCTATCTCTAACCGTTTTCGAGATAATGGTCAACTTCCGGTTTTTGACCTTGACCATAACGGAGGAGGTCAAGGTCACCGAGGTACCTCTTATATAACGTCCTTTAGGCCCAAAGGGTCGAAAATAAGCTCAAAATCGCTCTATCTCTAACCGTTTTCGAGATAATGGTCAACTTCCGGGTTTTGACCTTGACCATGACGGAGGAGGTCAAGGTCACCGAGGTACCTCTTATATGACGTCTTTTAGGCCCAAAGGGTCGAAAATAAGCTCAAAATCACTCTATCTCTAACCGTTTTCGAGATAATGGTCAACTTCCGGTTTTTGACCTTGACCATGACGGAGGAGGTCAAGGTCACCGAGGTACCTCTTATATAACGTCTTTTAGGTTTTCGAGATAAGGGACAATTTTTCTCTAACGGAATTGAATATACAAAAGTCACATGACCTTGATCTTGACACTGAATGTCGAGATTTCATCTATGATGTTACTGACTACTGACACCGTACACGTGTTGAAACAAGGATTTTAGCGCTATTTCCAGCAATTTTTCGTGATGGAAGAGGTTTTTGAAAAAATATTTTGACCTCAATTTGACCTTGACTTTGAAGGTCAAGGTCAAAAACACGACATCTTATCATGTTGCGGATTTCACGACATCTTATCATCCTCAATCTCTGTGCCAAATTTCATCGTCCTACGTCAAATAGCGTAGGAGGAGTTTTCTGGAAACCTCCGTGACGGAAAAAAAACTAAAAAAAAAAAAAAAAAAAAAGGAAACAATAAAAGGCCAGAATTCTTTGCAAAGCATACCCATTTGCAAACTAAGTTTGCAAGTGGGAAAAATAGTTTGCAAATGGGTATGGTTTGCTAAGAATTCCGGCGTTTATTCCTTCCTTTTTTTTCCGTCACGGAGGTTTCCAGAAAACTCCTCCTAGGCTATTTGACGTAGGACGATGAAATTTGGCACAGAGATAGAGGGTGATAAGATATCGTGAAATCCGCAAAAATTTTTGACCTTGACTTTCAAGATCAAGGTCAAATTGAGGTCAAAATATTTTTTCAAAAACCTCTTCAATCACGAAAAATTGCTGGAAATAGCGCTAAAATCCTTGTTTCAACCCGTGCACGGTGTCAGTAGGCAGTAACATCATCAACCGGAAGTTGACCAATATCTCGAAAACGGTAGAGATAGAGCGATTTTGAGCTTATTTTCGACCCTTTGGGCCTAACAGACGTCATATAAGAGTAACTTCGGTGAGCTTGACCTCCTCCGTCATGGTCAAGGTCAAAAACCGGAAGTTGACCATTATCTCGAAAACGGTTAGAGATAGAGCGATGTTGAGCTTATTTTCGACCCTTTGGGCCTAACAGACGTCATATAAGAGGTACCTCGGTAACCTTGACCTCCTCCGTCAAGGTCAAGGTAAAAAACCGGAAGTTGACCATTATCTCGAAAAGGGTTAGAGATAGAGCGATTTTGAGCTTATTTTCGACCCTTTGGGCCTAAAAGACGTTATATAAGAGGTACCTCGATGACCTTGACCTCCTCCGTCAAGGTCAAGGTAAAAAAAAACCGGAAGTTGACCATTATCTCGAAAACGGTTAGCGATAGAGCGATTTTGAGCTTATTTTCGACGCTTTGGGCCAAAAAGACGTTATATAAGAGGTACCGCGATGACCTTGACCTCCTCCGTCATGGTCAAGGTCAAGAACCGGAAGTTGTCCATTGTCTGAAAAATGGTTAGAAAACTGAATTTGATTATTTGAGATTACATTATATTTGCTTCGATGTCCTTGTTCATGATAATAATTCTGAAGGTGACAATTACGTGGAAAGACTGAAAAGTGTGTCTTTGACCAGATAGATTGTACCATTGCAAGTGGGTGTCATTTCGCTACGTGTAGCGAAATTCGGTTTAGTTTTGTATTTGTTTTAATGTTGTTTCATGCAGTGACATTAATATGTTCTCAGTTTTCATCAAAGCAACTACGAATCTCAGAATTAGCATCTTAGAATATCTTGACTTCTGTATTTTAAGATTGCAACATTTAAAATGAACGAACTCTTCAAATATTTAGCACTACTGGAAAAATTGAATATATAGCCATGCACATAGAAATATTTTCCCTCTTTTGACTCGTTCTAGATTATTTTTTCAAAGAAAAATGTGTTTTTTGAGATCCAAAATGTCACTTAGATGATATTGATATTACATTTAAATTTTCTAGATACAAATTATTTTAAATTGGCATATGTTTTAGATTCCCTTTAACGGGAGTAGGAACGAAGTCCTAGAAAAGGCCAGGAATGAGTTTGAAATTCAACTCAGATTACAACACCCGAACATTTTGCCTCTTTATAAAAAGACACTAGCAGTTCACTCTGATTGTTGTTGGATTTACCTAGAATACATGGAAGGTGATTTTGAGTTAAAGTATTGTTGAGGATCTTACCAAGCATTTTTGCGGGTTAAATGTATTATTCAGCAATATTTGATTCACACGTTTACTTTCTCTATGGTTTTGTCATTAATATTTTGCATTTGGACAAGTCCTTTAATTATTTATAATATTCTTAGTTATGATACATTACAATGTACATGAGCTCTCGTTTCGACAGAGCATGGAAAAGTATGTTTATTTCGCATGATTATTGAATGGACTGGAATGATATACTTGCCTTGTGTGAGGAGTCAAACACGACTTCTTTTCCATCAACTAAAAGTACGTCACTTTAAAAATATGTATAGTTGCTCTTTTTGCGCTGAATATTTTCTGTACTTTTTACACTTAGATGGTACGTTGGGTGCCCACTTGGACAGTCTTCACGAAAGGGACCGATTAACAGAGCATGAAATTAAATTCTACGGGAGTCAACTCCTACGGGCTATCGCACATATGCACCAGAATAACATAGTTCACGGTGACATTATGGGTATGTAAATATCTCGTTTGACAATTTTCCTACACCCTTATTCTAATGCTCATTCATCGACACCCTAACCCCTACAAAATATGCAGCCATTTTATTAAACAATTTAGCTACTTCTCTTCCACTCAGAAGTCCCATTTTCGGGCTCTGCCATATCCAGTTACATTGGATTTTACCTACATTTTGAAACTAGATTTTTAAAATAATATCTAACAAAAATATAAATAGCATGAAAAAATATGTGCACTAAATATCTATATTAAATTGTTTAATGAAATGATAATAGAAGAGTAATAATAATTAGTTGGAACTGACATGACAGTTGAAACTATAATTATAAACTGACAGTTGAAACTATAATTATAAATTATAACAACTAAAATAATTATAATGACAATATAAAAGCAAAAAACTAATGGAATATATATATATGTATGTATGTGTGTGTGTGTTTGATATTTCTATATATATATATATATATATATATATATATATATATATATATATATATATATATATATATATATATATATATATATATATATAGATCTGCAACCAGTCATTAACTTTTTGCAGAGAAAAATATGCTCCTAAGCAAGAAGAAAACAGTACTTAAAGTCGCAGACTTCGGCAACGCTTCCTGGCACAATGTATATTTGTTTTGTTGTAGCGCATAAACAGTGAAGTGAAATAATCTTGTACCAGGATCAAATTCATTTTAAAAAATGCACAGCAATAATTATCAAATTTTATAGCCTTTAAGTCATGAAAATGTGTTTTTATTAAATTTAAAGTTTTTCAAGGTTCTAAAATTGCATTTGGATAAATTTTCGACCAGTGCGAAAAGCTACTTCTAACCCTACTTTTAGTAAAATCACGCTGCTGATCATTTTGGTGATTTTACTGCAAAATAGACCAGAAAAAGGTGGCAAATTTTTAAATATTGTCAAATGGTTTAATAAAATACTTTTCCAATGGTAAGTGTATTTAAAAAATCCACCGCACTTCGATTTCTCCTTGCAGGAAAATTCACAAGATTTGTCAGATGGTAAAATGTATGATATTCTCGGTTTCAAGACTCTACTACAAAGAATGCTAGACGGAAGAGAGCCTAAGGATAGACTTTTGAAGGTTGATTCAATTAGTTGACACGCATTAAAGTTACAATTTAGTGAATTTTGAAAATGTTTGCTATTTTCTTTTCTTTTAGATGTAATTGTAATTCAGAAGTTTTTTTTTGTTGGTTAGTCGTTTAAATCGCTTCAGAAATTCCTTAAGATATCTAATTTAGATTATCATTTACGGATGAATTGTGCATAGAGGTGGCATAGTTTACCAAATTATTACAGGACTGGTTAACGTTTTCCTCCATTGAAGGCAAAATAAAGTCAGCAGAAGAACTGCGTCAACTACAAGGTTGGAACCTAAAGCATAGCATGTATATAAGCCAAATCACTGCTGAATAAACTTCATAAGCACAAAAATAATCTTGTATAAATCAAGTAGGCATGGAATAAGAACAGTTTATATCATAGCAAAAAAAAAAAGCAAGATATGATATAAATAAAGTTTATTTAGTACAATCATTTAGGAGTAAACGCGCTATGGTGTAACTTGAAAAAAGGGGTTATTCTATTATTTTCTCATGTTTCATTCATTGTTGTCAGAAAAGTATTAAATGGAATTGGCATATAAGCATGCGAACAGCCCCTTTTAGTATTATTTTTAATTGCAAGATATCATTAAAGTATTCCATAAATATAAATATGAGAAGTAAAAAGATATAGAAATACCAAAGCCAACAGTAATTGTTGGTACTGCTTTATGTGATTTGTGTGACGGAAGGGAGTTCTCGTGCGATTTCAGAAAATCAAATAACTCATCAGTCAGCAGAAACTGAATCGGAACTCAGCCAAATCGTAAGCCAAGATTTTAGATTTCTTAATAATTTGTTTTGAACAACAATGTACATTTGAGTAAATAACATTCATTTTTACAAGTATTGTGTTTGCTTGTACTAGCTCTTCAAATGAAATAAATAAAACTTGTGTTTGTATATGCAAGATTTACCCATAACAACATATTTCAATTAGTAAGGTTTAGATGCGAGAGCTGTACATTTTTGTCCGCATCTTGACGTGGTTATTTTGTCTCTATTTGTTAAGTAGGGTTAAGATTAATTAGACTATTTGGAAACCTACAAAGTTGAGCATTTACGGGTTTTGGGGGCCTGCTTTGACATTCAAATGATAACCGAAAAAGTCACTCAAATTTTTCTGAAAGTCACTCGTGTTTGTTCTGGAAGTCACACTTATTTTTCTTCGTCTTTCCCTCAAATCACTCACTTGTGTTGGTGAAAGCTTTTTTTCTAATCCAAAAGCCCCGGATTCGAATCGTACATGACATTGTAAGAGTGGGATTTGTCTCCATTGCATTACCGAAACGAATGCAGTGGATTAGATTACTCATCAAAATTGACACCCATTGATTCTTTCGGTCATTCCTAGCGATTAACATACATATGGTTTTCTTGTTTTTACAGCCTCCTGACACGTCGCTGACAGAAATGGAAGACACCAATGAGACGAATAATAGTCCGTTGACAAAATCTCTCCAAGAACAAGGTAAAGTAAGCATGTTTAGCATGCCGTCAAATTCAGTCATAGTACAAAGGTGATGTGACCCAAGTTATTGATCACAAATACAAATGCACTCAATACATTTTGTGTTTTTCTTGAAAATTCATTCTGACATGACCGCAATTTTACTGGTCTAAAAAAGGACACTCATTTTTTATGTTGACCAAAACCAAAATTCATGACATAGGGTATTTTAACTTAGTTCGAGTCAGCAGCAAGCTATTGTTGACCAGTGAACTCATTAATAAATAAGCACTTCCATCTCTTCCTCTGTTGACCTGTCAGTCTGTTGACCTGTCAGTCTGTTAATGCATCTTCTCACTCTACTCTGACCGCATGTGAGATATAATGTTTTACAGTTATCGCTATATAAACAGTTTAATAAAGTACATCAACTTAGCAAAACACCTTTTATTCTATTTATAAACATTTAGTAGAATTAATTCTGCCTTTGCTCTTCAAAATGTCATTTAGCCTCAATATTTTCCTTTTTTCAGATAAATACAAGTGTTATCTTCAGTGAGGAAGAAGTCCTCTCATCGACAATTACCGCTGCTGTGCCAGATACTTCAGCAATAATTACACAAAACAATAAGGGACAACTGTAATGGCCGGTTCATTGACAACCGCAAAACCAATGACCAATTGTACAGTTGAAAGATATCAGAGAAAGTAAAAATCTCTTGTTTCTATATTTCATAATTCGAGTCTGACTGTTGTTCTTATTGTATTATGACAGCCGTCAATTTGATACTCCTTGACGTCATCAGTAGCAAACGGCCAATAAGGCAGTGACACGTACTTCCCCATGTATGTGATCCAATATATGTAAACCCTCCACCTCCTCCACTTCTCTCCATAGGCCTAAGTGTATAAGTCCCCCTTCCCGCCATACATCTTGGTGTATGACCTTTTGGCTTCTCTATACACTAGAGGTACGCGAATTCTGGGATTGTTAGGGGCTCCAAACATAATCCCCGGCCGTCTATACTCTTGTGTGTTCACAGCAATTGTGCACTATGACGTTCGCATTGCTGCCTGACGACGTCATCATTGCTATATTATGGCGTTTACATTGGTGTTTTTTACAATATGACATTAGCATTGATACATAATGACACCAGCGTTGGTGCTTCATGACGTTTGAGACATAATGGAATCAGCATTGTTGTTGAATGATGTTAACAATGTTGCCTGATGACGTCAGCATTCATAAATTTTGAGGGTACTATTATTGTTAGATGATGTAAGCATTGATTCATTATGGTGTCAGTATTGGTGCTTGATGCAATAGGACGTCAACGTTGTTGCCTGATGACGTCAGTATTGATGAACCATGACACAAATATTGTTGCCCAATTACGTCAGCATTGATACATTATGACATAAGCATTGATGTCTTTTGAATCCAGATATTTATAAATGAAATTTTCAAAAAAGGTATTGTAGTATTTGTACGACAAAAATAAGGAGACTAATTATTATTTTTTTAATAACGAATTGAATAACGAATACAGGAAATGAACAAGAGAAACAAAGTAGGATCATTAAGTGGTGTGTGATTTTTTATGTGTATAATTACGCAGACATCACAACTTACATTTTCGTTATTTGGACACAGGCATTTATCGTTTAAGTCAATTTCATGTCAAAACAGATATATTAAGTAGATAATTCTGAATACAGTCTTGACAACGATATGTTTATTCATAAAAATAATTTATTGTTAAAGTGATTCTGTAAAAAACTGACAAAATTGACTAAAAAGAGGCAATGTCACATGTATATCGAGATGAACTATAACTAAGCTAACAGAAACAATCCAATTGTGCATCTTTAATTCAAATATTCGAATTGCTATATCCCACAATAAAGCGTCTGTAAAGAACAACTGAATTTATTCCAGTTTCTTTGTAAATTGGAAAACTTTTGTTTCTATTCTATACAACATGAGAAATTGGTTCTCATGGTTAACTTAACAGATTACAAATTCATGAGTTTTAGATAAATGTGAAAAAATGCTCCAAGAAATATCTATTTCTTGATGAAATGGAGATAAGTAAAACATTTAAAACATTTTAAGCACACCCATTTTCAATGAAGAATCTGCACATAGCATCTATTAATTTTAGTGCACAAACTAATCAGCTCCAAATATTTAATAAAGAATATAGGATGAAAAGTTTGAAGTATATGAATTAATTCAGCGCTTTCTTCACCAGAGCACACCTTCGAAATTGACATGTACTTCTTGGAACATTGTGCCATGTCGTATATAACGCTACATAAGCGATACAAGTGACTCTACAGGGGAAGAAATTTTGTTCAGCCAAAATACAGACACACAGAAGACTGAATAGTCCTGAAAATAGCTAGTCAATAAATTTCAACTAATTATTTCTAGGGCTTTTAATATCAAAATTGTCTAGACAATAAACAATATGACCTAAGAAACACAACAACCAAAAACCGATCCTGTTATGCTTCATGCAAATTTCATTTTCATGTCAACAATAAAAACATGTTAATAAATCCTTCAGCTAAGCACATTTCATTAAATAAAAGATCATTTGTAAGCGACACTAGAATCATAAGGACTTGTGACAATGTACAAATTTATACAGATTCAATGAATTTGATTAAAGGGAAATGCGGGTATCTCACCTATAATTGACATTTTCTTCATACTTTCACAGTTTAATGTTCGCGTACACAGAAAGTTGGCGTACTTTTACTATAAAAACCATTGGGAAAACCAAGAAATTTCAATCAAAATGCAAAATTAACACATAATTACAATTGACAATTGGTTCATTTTTTCTTGTTTGAAGAACATGTCATATGAAATGTTTTAAGCTAATAAAAATATATGTCACCATATCAATAAGAGAATTATACAATCTTTTTGACAAAATCCCATTCACTCAAATGATAAATTGTGAAAACAGTGTAATATGATTTTAATGGACATTATATCAACATAGGCCCATCTAGGAACAAAATATCAATACAGACCATTTAAATGTTAATCACTTTTAAGTACGATTATCACAATAACGAAAATTCTCCGTCAAACATGGTGTATCCAATCCTACAGTAGATTACAAGGGTAGTGACTGGACAAACGTGAATCTACAACAGTAAAATCACTCATATCATGCGAAACATACTGGTAAAACATGTTTATCTGAACAAGAACACGAATTAATGCCAATGGGGTGATTAAATAATGAAGTGAAGCGATTATTAAGAATCGAAATATTGTTTTATTTTGTTCTGAAAGGTATGTTTCTGTACACACATACCGGTTTCTGAAACGTGTAATGGCACGTATGATAAAGCCGTTGTTCCTCTTTCATTCAGCCTATCCCATTGAGCGACTGTTTTGTTTTACTTTCTGTACACAGGAGTCAAACCAAACATAAACAGTAAAATGTGTGTTTTATATCTTATGAAATTTAAATATATACATATATATATATATATATATATATATATATATATATATATATATATATATATATATATATATATATATATATATATATATATATATATATATATATATATATATATATATATATAGAGAGAGAGAGAGAGAGAGAGAGAGAGAGAGAGAGAGAGAGAGAGAAAGAGAGAGAGAGAGATAGTAGCTTTATTCGCATATGCTTAATAACCTTGAAAATTGGATACCAGCTAAACAGTTTTCGTTTTTAAAAAATAACCATATCTGTATACATTATCAGTTAACGAGCTCGATTATCCTGCATGCATCAATCAGACGATTTTCCGTATTTACCATATGGCAACCGCATATTTTAACCGTGATCGGGAATTTTAGGGACCAATGTGATGTAACATGTGGTAAAGTTTTTAATTCAATTCTTTTATTTAAAGACATATGATAATCAAAGTTTTTAATTCAGTTCTTTTGTTAAATTACTCTGTAAATATCACGAAATAACTATATTTCATCCATTTATTTTATAAAAAGCAAAATTTTCTGGGTTTATTACTTTAATTACAGTCACTTGCTGATAATCGGAAAGTAAACAAAGCGTCTTTTCTCTTAAAATAATGCTCTTTGGGTTTGTTTAAGCATGTGCAAATTTTTTTAATATTTATCTGAGAACTATATAAACCCTAATAAGATTATGGTTATAACCAGATTTTCTCTTGGTTTCTCAACTGTTAAGTTCAGACATTGTTGAATTTTAAAAGTTCTTTACATGAAGTCTCAACCATAAGCTTGTTAAGCGATTAGAGGAAGAAAAAATGGAAAAAGTGTTGACAGAGGGTAAGTAATGGCCATGCAGGCTAGTTTCATGTCAAAAGTGGTGCAAATGTCAACGATAAAAACATTGCACTGAGCGCATTTATTCTATAGGTACCACTTCTCACTTAAAACTATTATAGATTTGTTTGTAATTTTTTATTTACTTATTCCCTCTGAAAACTTTGTTTCCAACTCTCGATCTGTAGCTATTCTGGAAATTTCTGCCCTTTCCCCCTTTTTCGTTTAATGGTTTCCAGAAAACTCTTTCTGTGAGATATGAAACAGGAAGCCGAAATTTGACACAAGCGTAAGGGATAATAATTTCTCGCCAAATACGCAACCCTTTGCCTTGACTGTAAAGTTCAATGTCAAATCGAAATGGTTTCCAGAAATATTTCCATTTATAGACATATTAAAGACGGAGCGAAACTGAAAATATCTTTGACCTTGGTATCAAAAGTCAACAACTTTACATCAAGGTATCTCGGTGATCTTCATTCCACTAGGTTTAAATGTCAAATATCGGAAGCTGGTTATTATCTAGAAAACGGGTAGCGATATTGAGCTCATTTCTTTGCGCGTAAGCTACGTGACATCAGAAGGTAGCCGTCACCTTCTCTGTCATAATGTTATACAAAAACTTTCTTTTGTGTTTTTTCAAGTGGTTCATTCAGTTATCTGGCGGAATTCGGTCTACTTTCTTCATGTATCACTGCAGTAGCAAAAAATGTGAAACAAAAATATCCCTTTACAATTACCAGTCTATTTACGATCTTGAAAGGATTCCTTTACTTGCAAATCCTCATTGTCTGCTCCTTTTGTGACCCCTGAAATAAGTACCTGTCTGTTAAAACAATTTATCGCCACAGATTTTCAAGACAATCCCTTCAGTTGTACCAGTTTAATAGTTTTATCGAACGACAAATTATTTTGACAATAAACATGCCCTTCCCACTCACATTCTGTTTTTGTTTCTTTGCTAAAATTGTTTCCCGACACATCCGAACTATATCTATTAACTACTACTCATTGTACAATGAGAAAAGGTACCATGTTGCAAGAGGTATAAAGAAGACAATATCATAACAATTGAACCTGGATAAGAGTCTGGCCTTCTTCTTGGATTCACCAAGTCTGACACGTCAAGTTCAGGCATTTCTAAAATCAATAGTTTCCTCATATGAAGTCTCAAGCATAAATTCGTAGTGACATGGTTTGGGTGGCAATTGAAAGAACGGTTGTTCGATCATTACTTTTACCAACGCAGGCTAATTTTAAATGGAAAGTTGGGCCAATGTCACCGTTGCATATCTTTCATCATGTTGTTACTGGTGCTATTGCGCGTTTAAAGTCTATAATTTATTGACTTTTTATATAGTTGTCCTTTATTTATTGCTACATTTTAATTATTGTAGAAAATACATTAAAATCCTGTAAAAGACGATTTCTAGCATGTCTACTTAGATCTTCGATGTTTTCTTCTAAGTGCAAACCTGTATTCTCTGCTCCTTGTGTGGTCTCTGAAAATAGTTTCACGATTTTGCGAAAGGAAAACATAAAAATTTTCGAAAGCCACACATGTAAAACAATGTCTTTACTTAACAAACTTTAAATACAAAATAAAACAATATTAATGCAATGTGATAAAACACAACACCAGACAGTTTATTTATTGCATTTATTTATTGTTTTTGACCGCTTCTTCAGACCATTATGAAATAAGTTCTTCAGTGTTGTATCAATTTGACAATTGTCCCAAATGACCGGCTATTTTATAAATTGGTTTAAGAATCACTGATAGCACTTGACAACGTCCTCCTTCATCAGAAGCAATAATGAATACATCGAATGCGTTAAAATCAAATAAAGCACTCTGAATGTGTAATTAATACAAGTTTATAATAGTTATCACCTATGACAACTACACATACTTTTCAAAATTCTTCAAACTATTTATTTTCTGAACTGCGCAATTCTTGTTTCTCTATGGCCCAATTGAAGGACTATTTACCACTTACTTTCTGACTTGAATACATAAACGACCAATAACGCAACGATTGACTCTTCTGTGGTTTCCTCAATGGCGTCTCCAAAAATCTCATCAGTAGCACCTGAGTTAATTTCAAATTCTTCATGTAGTCTTCGTTAATCAGCTAGAAATTTTTCGGCGGAAAAAAAATTACCATCCGGATTTTTCAGCTTATGCAACATGAGCCGTGGTATAAGCAAGTGTTGTAAACAACTAATAACTAAACCTAACTAAACCGAAATAATGCGATTTCAAGACAGTTGCTATTATAACTTCGGAATGCAATCAGTCAGTTTATCAATGGATCAATGTGTTACTGAGGAAAAATGTATCCTAAAATTTTGGGCTTCACGATCGCATTTTTATTTCACAAATAGTTCAAATGAGTAAAATAGAAAAATAAAAATTGGTGAAATAAACACAACATAAGTTAAACACTTTATTTATCCATTGAGAACGGTCATTTCGGGCATATTTCACTGTGTGTATTTTTTTTCATATGTATGTAGCCATTAGAAAAGGTTTTACTGTACTCCCTTTTAGTAAAAGGTCAATTTTGTTGTTTTATTGCTTGTCTGAAATGTGGTCGCTACGTTATGTTTTCTATATGTTTTTCCTAAGGTCTGAAAGACGATTATTACAGAGCGGTTTTAGGTAAACTTTTAAATCTGGGTCTGAAAAGTCATCGCTAAAAATAGGTTTTATCGTACGTCACTTTTAAACCGGTCTTGAATTTTCAAAGTGGTCATCTCATCAACAACACTTCATAAGTGGCTTTTGTAAATGCCTTCCAGGGGTCTACGCGAAAGGGCTCTCAGCTATAGCGCCTCGGATAACGCGTGTCTGGCTAAAGCGCCCCCTAGGCTTCAGTCGCATCCCCCATCCAGCCCCTCTTGCCCTCTAATATGGTTACATTCCTGCAAGCAGCTTTACCTTGTTTACTCAAATATTCTCTTACATCCACTTCCCAAACTGTGGTTAAAATCATGATCCGCGAAAGATTGTTGTTACAGTAAGCTTTACCTGCTCGTCTTGTAAGCCGGGTCTGGTAGGTGATCACATCAGACACATTTTACTATTATTCTTTTTATCCGGATCTGAAAGGTGTTAACTACAAACTTGTTGTATTGTACGTTTATCCTTTTTCTAAGTGGAAAGTGGTAGATACAAAACGGCTTAATGTGGAAGGCACATGGGAGATGGTCGTTATAGAAGGATTTTCAATACCTCTGTGCATCCGGTGATCGTTGTAGACAGAATTTACTGTATGCTTTTATCCGGGTCTGAGTCCGGGTCACTACAAGCATCTTTCTGTACCTCTTTTTACTCGGTTCTAGCGAGTAGTTATAGTAGGAAGATTTTAATGTAATTCTTTTTATCCGGGTCGGCAAAGTGGTCATTACAGTCTCAGCCTTCATGACTGTTTCTAAGCACGTTTACCTAAATTTTCCTCACATCCAGTAATCAAAGTGTCGTTTCAACTATGATATGCTTTCTCTTGCGGTAGATCCTGTGAGATGGTCGTTGCAGACAGCTTCTACTGCCTTTTTACCTGGGCCTCAACGGTGATCATGACTGACAGCTTCTACTATCCCGGGGCTGCAAGGCGGTCACTTGAGACAGATTTCGCTGTTCGTCGTTTATTCGGATCTGAAATATGATCCCTTCAAACATATTATTATGAGCGTATCCAGACCTGGAATGTGTTCTTTACAGAAAAGCTTTACTATACGTCTTTGTTAATATCATCCGGAATGTTTTCGTTACTGACAGGTTTTATTATACGTATTTCACTGTATAAAATGTAAGATGGTCATTACGTAGGTTTTTCTGTTAGTCTTTGCATCCGGACTTGAAAGGTAGTTGCTATAGACAGGGTTTACTGTATGTCAAGAAAACCAGGTCTAATTAAACCTGTATGTGGTTGTTACTGAACGTTTGACTGCAGGCCTTATAAATAAACCTGGAAGGTAACAACAACGTATAGATTTACTTGTCCTTTCGGAAAGTGGGCAAAGAACTGCAGTTTCACTGTGCTACAGACAAGCTGTATTGTACTTTTTATCCATATCTCTCTGTTTCTTTACGACATGTTTTACTGGGAAAACCAAACTTTGCAATAAACTTATATCACCTTCTCATATACTCTCTCAATGAATGTTTTAATTATGTGCGATGATGGAAGTTCCTAGTAAAATACACAAAATCTACATGAAGTGTACCTTAAAGCAAACAAAAATAAAGAAATCTTTAACTTTAACATTCTTAATATTATACATATATTCTGCGTCTATTTACTAGAAGCCATACCTTCTCTCGACTCTTCATTTCAACGCAAGTACTTCATAACACCAAAAGAAAAAAAATGAACCATGCACAAAAATTGTACTGGAAATTTTGAAATGCTAATATGATCCTAAGATAACTATGATTGCTAAACATTGAAATTTCGAAGTTTTGAAGAATCATTAGAACAAAGGTGTAACAACATATCGCAACTTCTTTGCTGTGCGAACAAAGAATTTCTATTTCTTTTTCAGTAGTCAATTGGAACGGTTATATGTCTTTCGGTCAGACTTCGACAGGAGATTTCACCATCAGCTGCATAAAAAACTGATAATTACGAAGAATCACATGTACAACCATGCCCGTATATAATAGCTACAATCCTGGAATAAACAGAGGGACGAATGACAGACAGTGCAACCATGCCCGTATATAATAGCCACAATCCTGGGATAAACAGAGGGACGAATAACAGACATAAAACTTAACTCCCACTTAGTCTTTCTGCCTCCTCGTTCATGACCAATGACAAATTACGAAATTTTACAATGCAACCTAATATAAATATCAAAATGTGAGCGTTTTTTATTTCGCAAAACAGTTTTGAAACTTTCTCTTTTCCCCTGTTTGTCCCATTTGTGATCGTCAGTTGTCCTGTTTCGGGGTATATTGATCATCCAACTCCCGTACATCTTATCACTAGTACATCTTTGATTTATCGTCTGACCGTTCAATGATTGGCTCCTAATGCATTTGGATGTCTCCTGCTTTTAAAGTGTCGAAGTCGGGAAGACATTCATTTATCCATGATGCAACGTACAGGTTGGTTGTCCCAAAATGCACATCTTTCATTAACTGTGTGATTTCTGCCCTGTTCTTAGTCTTTATTTTGATTTTGAGGCATCCTAGCTCAACACTTAAAACTTCATAATGAATATTTTCAGTGCTGATCCTCGGGAAATGAAAGATATTCAACTGAGATATTTTCTCACACAGTATCTTGTCGTTCTCCGAAAAAGTTGCCTTTTTCGGTGGCTTAAGTACAAAAAGATATTAGAATTTTTATTTATCTAGGTGAATGTTCTTTCCGTACATAAACAAGATACTTCTCATCTAACCCTAATAAACAACAGCACATCTCTAGCAAAAGTTTTTGACCCCAATTCATATAACATCAAAGCTGGTTTACTTTGTCACAGAGGTATACATCCCAAATCATTGCCAAAAGCTCGTAACATACTGTGCTACTTTAGTCATGGCTATTCCTGGACACACATGTAACCGCCAGCGTAAGATTTCTTCATGTAATACAAATCACAGTTACAATAACAAAATGCCACGGAACTCTACCTGGAATCATGCCAATCTGTTTCTGGATAATGTTCGAGCACATGCACATTCTTCAATAATGTTATGATCTCTCCATTATTATTACCTCTTGATAGATCTCTGAAGTGGAATTTTATGATGGATTGATCATCAAGTGTCAATAATTCTGCATGGAAAATTCAAAAATGTCGACCAGAGGCTTCGAAGCATCATAATTTGTATCACTACGCATCAGCCAAATTAGACTGAAATATCCGAAAATGCAAATATTTTTATCCAAAAGGGGACTGCAGAATTGTAGAAACAAGGTTAGGCAAATGAGGCGCGTATACTGTGTCAATTTCATTTTATATTCATGCATATAAATAGGCATCTTATATGACATATAACAATAAACGCACAATTACATAGCATTTTATCACTCAAATTATACCTTATTAACACATAGACGCTTGTGAAAAACATTTTTGTCAGACTTTATATACACACTACAAATTATAATCAAGAATATGTTATCAAGTGAGAGCTTATTTCGAAGATCATATGGAAGATTGTTTCTTCAAGTTCTAAAATGTAAATCCCATTTTATTACCATAACATCGGATAGATGGAAGAAAATTTCACGGTCAGCACGATTTCCAGATAAAGAAGATCCATTTTATTGAAAATTACCTCCTGTAAAGCGCTGGTGCACACAAGCAAAAGTGAGATCCTCCGGTTTTCTTAGTTCTCGTGTTCATACAAATAAGTAAGATGCGTTCTGATCTCCTACATAAAAAATCTCCCCTTCAAGGTCAAATCTAATCAGATAACTGCATTGTATGAATTGAATGACACCTGAAGTGCACGTCTACATACGCATAGTTTAATTATTGAGATTAGTCCAATATAAAACTGCCTGAAATTTATAATTTCAAATTCATTGATGCAAGTTACAGACAAATCTTCCAAGCAATTTTTTTTGTTTTAGCTTTGATTGAAAACATTACATAATGAACGAAGTCACTAAAATTATAGCGGTGTGTTTTTAAAATTGCAGTAAGTGACAACCCAGATATATCCATACTTACTTCATCCTCGAGTCTTTGATTAACTTCCAAGGAATTCGAAGCCAAAGGACAAGAAGCTGTAAGAATTAGTTTTCATAATTTATCTTTTCAGATTTCTTCCTTATAAACGAGACGAAATGCTAATCAAAATAGGTAGCTTTAGACTTATAATTTTAAATGAACACAAAGTGTACTATGTTTTTTAAGCATTTTTGAAACCCTAAAACCTGTTCATATTCACAAATTAAGTACAATTTCTTTTGATGATTATTTGTTGATCATGTCCAATATTTTCTTGTCCTTGTAGATCTTCGGTCGATTTGCAATGGTCAGATGTAGGGCTTTACTCAAACAGCAGATAGATAGTTAACTTTGAAAAACTTTTATTTAAAGTCATGAAAAATCTCAGATTTAATTTTAATTCACTTTCTAGAAGTTGAGAACATCGCTAATGCTTGTTATGACTTGGATCATTTTACAAAATGAGACATATAACACAAAAGTGATGTTTTTTCTTTAATGAGTTAACTTCTTGGTAGCTTTTTAGAAGTTGCGTTGAGATAACTTTATAAACGTTTTGTTTGCAACCTACTTGACATATTATGAACGCTTTTCATTTTTGACATAAAATTAATCACTAGTAAAAGAAAGTGCTCTTTTGTGTTAACAAAAAATGGAAAGAATTATCTTCGCAGCTACAATTTAGTTGAATTACCTTTCTTGCCTGCTTTCTTATGACACTGTTATGACTGGACTGTTTTAAAAAAGGAGATAAATAGCACAAAAAGCGATGTTTATCTGTCTTCTAATAAGTTTTTTGATTATCAGTCATGCCGGTGGAGGACGGTTCATAAATGACGGCAACAGAAATCCAAAAATACGAACCAGCAGCCGATATGCTTTTTTTACTTCTAAATTTATAAATTTCAGTTAACATCTCGCACTAAAGTATAAAGAAATAATATTTAGCTGCTTTTTATGATCTAAAGAATATAATTGGAAAGGTAACAATAGTTGCAGGTTATTATGCATTGATAATTTGTGTGCCGACGAAATTTTAAACCCTGGGAAAAACTTGACCATTTGACCTTATATATAGATTTTGTTGTGTCCGTCCGTTTGTCTGTCGGTCAGCTTGTCCGCAGCGATTTCTCAGAAACTAACGAGCCAATTATCTCAAAACTTACATGCATATTTGGAGGTACATGTCAAAATGATGGTCATGTTAATTTGTTTTTGTTCCTCCAAAAATCCTATTTTTATCGATTTTTTTTTAACTGAGAGAGGGGTTCATGCAATTTTTTACTTCGTGCAGGTGATACATTCGAAACGGTTGATTGGATTTTGTGCAAACGTTGCGAGACAAATACACATATAGCGCAGATGTTTTTTTTTTCGTATTCGTTAAAAATTCTATTTTTGGCGATTTTTTACCTTTTTGACTTGTGTGTGTTTTTGACTCAGTGTATTGGATATATCACTGGATTTTACTCAAACCTTCCAAGAAGAACGACCATAGAGTGCAATTGTACACGCAGGAGTTATTGTAAAGACGGATTTTATGCTATTATTTTCTATTTTTTTATTTATGCTTTATTAATTTTGAGTCATAATTAAGAAAAGTCCTGTCGGAGCTTCACTATATCTTGCACAGTAATAGAATATACATTGAGGGTGTGCAGCCTATTTATTGTTTTTATTTGAGTCAATGTTCAATTTCTGGCAAATTTTTGAGGAAAAAATGAGTGTCGTTGTATTGTGAAAACAACATACCCGTGGCGTAATGGCGACTGCGTGAGACTTTAAGTCGTGAGGCCGTGCGTTCGATTTCCAGTTTGGGCGCTAAATATTTTTTTGCCCTATTGAATTACTTTTTGGCAGAAAACATTCCTCGATGGTCCTGTATGCCATTTTTTATTTTAGTCATTTTTTAATTTTCAAATTTTTAACGATTTTTTTAATTTAAAAGATACTATTATACAGGAAGTAGAAAAATGTGTTCAAAGTGTACCTCCTACAATGGCTGAGGCGGGAGATTGATTTCAATATCCAAGATAGTTCTTCGGACTCACTGCGAGTCCGGTTTTTCGTTTTTGTTTTTTTTTTTTTTTTTTTTTTTTTTTTAGGGAATAGTTCGAAAATTTTTATTTTTCTGCCTATGACGTCATCAATTAGGAGTTTTATGACGATATTTATGTTTTAAAGCCCAATAACTCGAAAACTAATGAACCTAGCGCTTCAGCACAAATACATTATGGGACTACTTTTAAGGAAGCAATTCTTTGGCATGCCATCATTTACGAGTTATGACGTCATTTACGTTTGCTAGCCCAGTAACTCGAGCTTCGGCAAAAATATATTATGCGCCTACTTTTATGTTGTGTTTTCTGGTCCAAGTGACTGATTAGGGGCGGAGAAGACATATCTGTTTTTGTGTTATCAAAAACACTTGCCAATCTAGTTTTACATACCGTAGGGGAAGATCCAAAATATTTTAAATACATCATAAAAGAATTTACACAATAAGCAAAACCACAACACACAACAAGCGATTACAGGAACTTAATAAAAGTGATTAAAAAGGGTAGAATTGAAAGATCGAATGGGTTGAATTCTTGAAGATGACAAAATGTTTTCCTGATCCGAAATGCAAAAAATAAATGAGTTTCCTGACGAATTCAATACCTTATGCAACACGGCAACAAATGTTATACCGAGTCAAAGATTCTGCAAGCTGTAAATATTTATTATCCCTGTTGTTAGCAAACAAAATGCAGCTGAATAAATAGTTACATATTACTGAATTACAATGTCACTTTTTATGGAAATAGCTACATATTAGTAAATTACAATGTCACGCTATAAATGTGGTTGCTTGTAAGATATTTCCAGTCGTGGTGGAAACTTCTCTAAATCAGTGGGATAAAAGAGTTCTGGATCGCGTGACGAGTGCTATGTAGGAAACAATGGCAGGACGAACAACAAATTCTGTATTATAGAGACCATTTTCTTTGATGTTGTTGAAGTCAATCAAATAATAATGTGTTTTTTTTCACCTCTAATTTTCATACATCTTTATTCTTGCTTGAATCCACTCAAGGCAAAACCAACAATAAAATATACACCTCACTATTTAATTTCCGAATTCTAACCCCAATCCACCCACGCCACCACCAACAAACAACGCACCTTAGTATCGCTTTCCGAATTTCCTTATCTTCCTCTTGCTCTATTCCGTTAAATAATTCACTTTTTAAATATCATCCACTCAAAAGTCACATATTCGGATTCTATCGTATCCAAACACATTGAATTTTACATATATTTTTCAACTCTTGATTTTCAAAATAATAGCAGCAACAATAATAAAAGACATAAAATTTTGATATTAAATTGTCCATACAAATGATTATCATTGTAATGATAACAATAATAACAATAATAAAACTAATAAATTGGAGATGGTAGTTTGAATTGTAAGAGCTGTAGTAATAGTTTAAAATAATGACAATATGAGACTAATAAATTAATTAACAATTGCATATATATCACGTTTATTAATATAAACATTTATATTTTCAAACAAATACGTTGCAATTCAATGCAAACTTTTTCATACAATTACAGCGAAAATAACCTTTTTGCAGAGACCTTTGTGCTCCTAAACGAGAAATAAAACTTCGGGAAAGCTTTTACTAACAACGTATAACATCTATGTTGCGCATTAACAGTGAAGTGAAAAGATCTTTGTTAGGATCCAATTTATTTTAATGTACAAACTCTTGGAAAATAGCAATAATTTTATGGCATTTACTCATGGAAATTTATTTTCATTAACTGTATTTTCAGGGTCGTAAAATTGTTTCCCATCAATATTCGACAAGCGAGAAAATCTATTTCTAATCCTATTTTTATAAAAAAAATCGCTCGATTGATGATTTTTACTCCAAAGTAGACCAAAAAACAGAAGAACGTTTTTCGCATTGTAAAATTCTTTTTTAAATCATTCGCCTGATTGTATCCCACCTTGTAGCTCCTCTGTACAGTTGTACACGTACACCAAGGCTATTGGGTGCTGCAAACAATAATTTCCGGCTGTCAATGCTCTTCGCAGCAATTATGCAATATGATGTCCGTATTGTTGCCTGACGATCGCCATTGACATATTATAGCGTTAGCATTAGTGCTTCATACATTATGACGTCAACATTTTCATCAAATGATATAAGCTCTGATGCATTATGACGCCAGCGTTGGTGCTTAACGATGTTAACCTTGATATATAATGACATCGGCATTGTTGCTGAATGACGTCAACAGTGTTTCCTGGTGACGTCAGCATTAATGTATTTTGACGGCACTATTATAGATGACATTAGTATTAATGCATTATGGTGCCATTACTGGCTCTTGATACACTATAACGACGACGTCAGAATTGATGTACCAATTGATAGTGTTCCCTAATGGCGTCAGCATTGATATATTATGGCATCAGCATCGATGCATTTTGACGCTAGATGTTTAGAAATGCTTTACGAATTTTCGACCAGTCTCCAGCTTGTCTTTTGTGTGCAAGTTATGTGAAAAAGTTATTAGTATTCACTTTCAAACCCATCGAGATGAAAACAATTTATAATCTACATGCAATCTGCATATTGCGGGTTTCACTTTGCTGAGACAGAACTTATCAAATTTCAAAATGGTCTCCTCACTAATCTTGAAAATAAGAAAATGTACGTCCTTGTCTTTTAGATGTTTCGACTGTTTGTGACAAAATTGACCGCAATAGACATCTGGGTGAACTGAAATCTCGTTATGGGATTCGTGGGAAAGCACTAACCTTAATACAAAATTACTTTAGTGAGCGATCACAGTTTGTAAAGTTTGCTGACTGTCGCTCAGAATTAACGCCTCTACCATTCACAGTAGCCCAGGGATCTATACTGGGTCTTGTATAATTTACCCTTAATAAGTCACCCATGGGAGATATCGCAAAAATACAACATCTTCCGTGGTTTCTACGCTGATGATGCTCAATTATACATTGCCGTGGAAACGCAAATAAGCAAAGGCTTAACACCTGCATTGATGACCTCTGAAAATAGATAAAGGTGAACGATAATAAAACTGAGCTTTTGCTTACTCGATCTCCTAACAGCCTCAGTTCTACTTCCGGTATACTGCTCCACCAAAGTTGAGGGCGTTCAAACTATGGTAATCGAGATTTTTGTTATGCAGATCGCGATTATTAGAATTCGTTACCCGAAAATGTGCAGGGTTGGTCTAGTATAACACATTTTAGAAAATTGTTAAAACGTATTTATTCAAAGGGCTTTTAAATTGCAATTAAGCATAATTTTATTTTCTGCGCTGTAAATTGTAGCTAGTCTTTTGTAGACCTTTGTATAAATTGTTATTTTAGCTTTTGTTTCTTGTTGTTACTAGTTTAAGTACTTAAAATTTTTAATCAATGCTGTTGCTTTGTGTTAGTAAGTTTACATTGCAAAGCACTTCAACCTAATCATGGTGAACGGGTTATATAAAACTTTTTATAATAATAATATTTATTATAATGATAACAATAATAATAATAATAATAACAATAGTAATAATAATATAAATCACAAAAATGGGCTGCAGTATTTATAAGACAAAAATAAGTTGTGTAAAGGGAAACGAATAAAAGAAACAAAGTAGGATCCTCAAGTGGTTTTAAATATATAACGAAGGTGGTAGCACAAAGTCCCATCTGAAAAATGAAACGACTATATTATATATATAATTAAATTTATCCGAATCAGAGATTCGTAAAGTTGAAACACATGCAGAGAGTTCCTTTTGAAAATATTTTATTTAGAAAATCATATTGGTGCTTTAAACTTTAAGTGACCTAGTCGACTTTCACGTCGCAGACGACATTCATGGTATTCATATTCGTATTTATGTTCATATATATATAGATCTATAACTTTATACATACATCTTTAGCTTGTTTAATTCAAATATTAAAAGTGCTAAATCACACATGGCTATACAAAGATTCTGAATAGTTGTGAAATTATCAAGTCAATAGGGGAGAAATTTTAGACAATGACATCAAAGTTTCTAGGGCTTTTGATAGCAAAATAATACGTTTTTTCCAAAACATCTGTTTTCAGCTTATTTAGCTTTTCTAAATTGTCTAAACAGTAAAAATTTAAACACTACCGATCATTTTATGTTTCATACAAATTTCATTTTCTCTGCGACAGTATTTCATCACAACAAATAAGCCATGTTAATAAAGCATGCTAACGAAACAAACAAATCCCTCGGCTAAACACATTTCGTTTAATAATAGCGCTTTTTTAAAACGATACTATAATCATAACGAACAATGTACAAATTTATACAGATTCACTGTCCTAATCACTTATAAGCACTGTTATTGTAGCAACACGGACAACCCCTCCGCAACACATCCAAGAAGCACCCAACCCACCCATCACCTCCACTCCTCTTCCTACTGCCCTTCTTTATTCTCTCAACCGGATATGAAACACGAAAGCGGAAACATGTAAGTTTTCAGGTCAATCAAAGGACAAATGTCCAGACATTTTCCAAAAAAAATCGCAGTAGGAGGCTCATCTTGAAGATGTGCAACATATCTCCAACAGCCGGTACATGTACACGTTAAGGTTGTTACTCCACTTGAATCTGCAACAGTAAAATCATTCAATCGGTTATATCATTCATACCTTAAAACATGGTTTTCTGACCAAGGGCATTAATTAAATAATTTAATGAAACAATTATCAAAATTTTAAGTAATATTATATTTCGTTCTAAAAGATATATTTCTAAAATTAACTTTTATACACGCACATACATACCGGTTTCTGTTACATGTAACGGTCCACGTTGTTTTTCCTTGTAACTGAACTTATGGAATGTATTGACTGTTTTTCCTTTTCTTTCTTCACAAATCAACGCTACAAGAGTAAATCACAGACACACAGTAAAATGTGTGTTTTATGTCACGAAATTTATTTGTGCAATCGCATTTTTGCATAAGTGCACAATAAGCTAAAACAATTGGATATTCAATTTCATTTTTTAAATACATATATCCCAAAATAAAATATCGCAAATCTTAAACATCAGCATGTCAGCCTCAATAAAATTATGGTTATAGCTGGACTTATGCCTTGATTTCTTCCATGATTCACTAACGCTGACATTACCAGTTCAGATATTTCTAAAAAAATTATATGAAACCTCAACATTAACTAATAAAGCCATAAGAAGGAAAAAGATTGGACACACGTTTATGGAGAGTCAACAATACTTATGCAAGCAAATTTCATGTCAAAAGTGGTGCAAATGCCAACGATTCCAGCGGTACAAGTTTTCACTTAATTTTTTATTTATAATTTTTGTTTATTTGTTGTTTATTCATTTCTTCTTTGTTTCCAAGTAGCAATACCAAATAGATCAAAGTAATTTTTCTTCAAACTGGTTTCCAGAATACTCCTAGTCTGTCAGTCGGAGGTATCAAATTAAGTGCACTCAGAGACAATATTTAAGACTCATCGAAACCAAAAATATTCTTGATCTTTAAATTAAAGGTCCCCAACGTTACATAAAGGTATCACGGTGATCTTGAAGTCGGTGTCGGTCTAAATTAAATATCAGAAGCTGACCATTATCTAGAAAAGGGTTAGCAATGTCATTTTCGACCCTTTGCGCCTAAACAAACCTACATTAAAGGTGAACTTTATCTTATCTGTTAAAATATTTCACAAAAACTTTCTTTTGTGTTTTTCCAAGTGGTTAATTTAGCTACCTAGCGGAGTTCGATCTGAGTTCTCCATGTATTGCTGCAGTAGCAAAAATGTCAAATAAAAATTTGAAATCCTTTACAGTTAAAAATCACGGCCTACCTACTTGCAGTTTTGGATTCGTTCGTTTACATACAAACCTTCGTTTTCAGCTGCTATTGTGACCCCTGAAAAAGCGACCTTCCGTTTAAACAATTTTCTACGACAGATTTTCAAAACAATCCGTTTACTTTATAAAGTTTAACCACAACACCACTATCAATGCAGCGCAATTAATTACAATACAACACTTTTAAACAAGTGTTTTGGGACCAATATCTTTGCCCTTGTACCATAATTTTATCAAATGACAAATTATTTTGAAAATAAACACTAAATACAAAGGACTAAATAAACACCAAATATAAATGCTCATTGTACAGTGAAAACAGGTAAAGTGCAAGAAGTATAAAGAGGTTAAAATCAGTATAGTTATACCTGAATTAGCGTCCGGCCATTTTCCTAGATTCACTAATTCTGACACGTTAAGTTCAGGCATTTCTAAAATCAATAAAGTTTCCTCATATGAAGTCTGAAGTATATTCTCGTAATGCCATGGGCAGGAGAATGCTGGAGCATTGCTTTTACCGACGCAGGCTAATTTTACATGAAAGTAGCAATATCAAATGAGGTCAAAGTAATTTTTCTTCAAACTGGTTTCCAGAATACTCCTAGCCTATCTGTCGGGGGTATCAAATTAAGTGCACTCAGATACAATATTTAAGACTCATCGAAACCAAAAATATTCTTGATCTTGACATCAAAGGTCCCCAAAGTTACATAAAGGTATCACGGTGATCTTGAAGTCGGTGTCGGTCTAAATTAAATATCAGAAGCTGACCATTATCTAGTAAAGGGTTAGCAATGTCATTTTCGACCCTTTGCGCCTAAGCAAACCTACATTAAAGGTGAACTTTATCTTATCTGTTAAAATATTTCACAAAAACTTTCTTTTGTGTTTTTCCAAGTGGTTAATTTAGCTATCTAGCGGAGTTCGATCTGAGTTCTTCATGTATTGCTGCAGTAGCAAAAATGTCAAATAAAAATTTGAAATCCTTTACAGTTAAAAATCACGGCCTGCCTACTTACAGTTTTGGATGCGTTCGTTTACGTACAAACCTTCATTATGAGCTTCTATTGTGACCCCTGAAAAAGCGATCTTCCGTTTAAACAATTTTCTACGACAGATTTTCAAAACAATCCGTTTACTTTATAAAGTTTAACCACAACACCAATATCAATGCAGCGCAATTAATTACAATACAACACTTTTCACAAGTGTTTTGGACCAATATCTTTGCCGTTGTACCACAATTTTATCAAATGACAAATTATTTTGAAAATAAACACTAAATACTAAGCACTAAATAAACACCAAATATAAATGCTCATTGTACAGTGAAAACAGGTAAAGTGCAAGAAGTATAAAGAGGTTAAAATCAGTATAGTTATACCTGGATTAGCGTCCGGCCATTTTCCTAGATTCACTAATTCTGACACGTTAAGCTCAGGCATTTCTAAAATCAATAAAGTTTCCTCATATGAAGTCTGAAGCATATTCTCATAGTGCCATGGGTAGGAGAATGCTGGAGCATTACTTTTACCAACGCAGGCTAATTTTACATGAAAAGTGGTGCCAATGTAATTGATGCATATCTTTCATTGAGTTGCTAAGTCTATTGTTCGCCTAAAGTCTATTATTTATTGACTTGCAATTTATTTGTTATTTATTTACTTTTTAAAATTATCTTGCATTAGGAGTCCTGGCATGTCTACTTACGCTTTTGGATGGTTTCTTCTAAGTGCAAACCTCCATTTGTAGCTCCTGAAATTAGTGACCAAGTTTTCCAAACATTTTCAAAACTTGTCGGAACACAGATATGAAAGACAATGGGTTTACTTAACTTTAAATACAATAACCAATGTAAATGCAATTTGATAAAATATAATACTACACAACTAATTTATTTATTGTTTTTGACTGCTCCTTAAGACCAGTATAAAATAAATCCTTCACTATTGTACCAGTTTGACGACTTTGCAAAATGATCCGTTATTTTGAGAATTACTGATAGCTCTAGAACATCTTCCTTCATCAAACACAATCATGGGTACCAAATGAAACGCTGTGATTATGTAACTGATAACAATTTATAACTTTTGTTTATAATATTTCTGTAATCTCCTAATTGAAGGACTATTATCTACTTACTTTCTGACTTGAATACATAAACAATCAATAAGGCGACGATTGGCTCTTCTGTTTTATCCTCGATGGCGTCTCCAAATATCTCATCTGTGGCACCTGAATTCATTTCAAATTCTTCATGTAATCTTCGTTACTCAACTACAAATTTATCCACCGAAAGAATATTTACCTCCGGAACTTTTCACCTTAGGCAGTACGAGCCTCATGCAAATAACTAATAACTAGAGCTCAATAATT
This sequence comes from Protula sp. h YS-2021, assembly GCA_949752745.1. NCBI lineage: Eukaryota > Metazoa > Annelida > Polychaeta > Sabellida > Serpulidae > Protula > Protula sp. h YS-2021. The sequence goes on along the minus strand of OX457026.1, from coordinate 4,175,003 downwards.
GCAATTTCAAGACAGTTAATAATCTGTGTTACTGATGAAAAATATATCCTAACATTATAGGCCCGCGCCTTCCGCGAACGTATTTTAATACTAGAAACAACTAAGTAAACAACGAGTAAAATGACAACATAGATATGGTTAAAATAAGTATTACATAATTGTTGATCAAAACTTGATCATTACAGGCATGTGTTTCTCTAAATTTTCATCCCTGTTTGGGAGGCCATCACTACATGTTGGTCTTTACAGAAACGTTTTATTTTTCCTTTTCTTTATGGGAGATGTTATGGAAAATGATCGTGTCATGAAAGAGGATCGTGACGGATCGATTGTGCTGCACGAACCAGAAAGATTGTCGCTAAACACAGGTCTTAAGTATGTCTTTTATACTGGTGGTCAACACAAAAAAGTTTACTGTGTGTATTTTTATCCCGACCTGTATGTCGAAGGTATTATATTTATCCGTCTAGAAGGTGGTCACTTTTTTGGTTTTTATTACTTGTCTGGAATTGTTACAGTCACGTTTTGTCTGTGTGTGTTTTGCTCATCGGCGGTCCACACAGAGTAGTTTTAGTTAAAGCTTTTTCTCCTGATCTGGAACGTGGTCACAAAAATAGGTTTTATTACACGTCTCTTAATCTGATCTTGATTTTGTCACTGCAAACCGGCTTCACTTTATTTCCGCAAAGTAGTCATCCCATCAAGAGCACCTTCCTTCTTTAGTGATTTTTGTAAACTACCCTCCAATATGGGTACGGTCCTGAACGCAAGCTAAATTCTTTGACACAAATATACCCTAACAACCACTTTCCAAAGTGGCGTTAAAGCCATGAGCTCCGGACATTGAAAGACGATCGTTACAGAAAGCTTTTCCTGTTCGTCTTTTGCCTGGGTTTGGTAGGGATCTTCTTTTTATCCGGGTCATGAATTTGTTCACTACAAACATAATGTATTGAACTTTTTTGTCGTTTTTACGAGAATGGTTGTCGTAACAGAAAGGCTTTAATGTACGTCTTCGTTAATTGCAAATGGAAGGTGGCCGTTACAGAAGATTTTACAATGCGCCTTTAATAAATATCCTGGAAGATATGCAGGATCTACTGTATGCTAGATATCCGATCCTGTTTTTTAATATATCTGTATGTGGTCGTTACTGAACGTTTTACTGCTCGCCGTTTTAATTGGATCTGAAAGTTAATCCCATCATATTGGTTTCCTTGTGGAAAGAACTTGATCACTGCAGTTTCACTGTGCTATGTCTTTTATCAACATCCTTTAAGACATGTTTTACTGGAAGCAACCATTCTGAATAAAACTCTTGCTCAATGCATACCATCTTCCAATAGACTCTCTCAATGAAGGTTTTCATTATGGATGATGATGGAAGTTCCTATTTAAACATGCCAACACCTCGAAAAGTGTACCTCACAGTAAACAGAAATCAATACAGAAGTCTTTAACTCTAACGTTCTTAATATCATACAAATATTCCATACATATTTTTGCGATGCCATATCTTTTCTCGACTCTTCATTTTCCCGACTGGCTTCCCGGCGTCAACAATAGCACTGGATATTTCTTACATAAAATGATTGGGTTTAAGCCCCTCTCGCTTCTAATTAAGGCTAGAACAAGGTCATTCCTCTCTGTACTTTACAACTATGACCATATTTGATGTATGGCACAGCCGCAATTCTAGGAAGGGGCGGATTACATACATCCACTATAGATCAAATTGATAGTATACTTACAAACAATGCAGTCACAATTTTCTTTCACAGGATAATATCTGAAGGCTATAGTCTAAAACACACAAAAAAATAAAATAACTGGAACTGTATCCTTCGGAACAAGGCTGTCCCGATGACTGATAAATAAGATGAATGTCAAAGCAACTTTGCATTAAACTTATGATCACAATAACATAAGCAACAAATAGAAATATGAGACTTAGAATATGAACCTCAACGCCTAGTACTGACCCCCAATGATTACTTACTGTCATCAAAATATATGCATTGTCATTGTGGGGGAGAGAAAGAATAATCTCACAACCCCTTCTAAAAAGAGACCTTTACACGCCTGGCCGACCTCAGACAACATCGGTTTGTTTACACTCAGCTTTAGTTGCTTCGTATTTTTCACGGTTACCTTCATCTGTTGTTGATCAGTTTGTTTTAGCAGTCGGGCAATGCCATTTTCCCCATCCCAGGTGGCTCGAAATGCTCGAATCCATTTCCTGCTGTCGTAAGACATAAACCATCCTCCTCTTTTATGACAGAGGGCAAATCCTACTCCTCTGTATGCTTGCCCTGTTAACAAAACAGACGGAAAGTCATATCTCTGTATACTTTATACAAGGCCCCAAGATTTGAATCTGGCTCAGGGTGGTGAACGTGGGAGGGTAGGCATTCGGGATTGCAGTTCGCTCGAATTACTCAAGTTTCTCTAAACCAATAGATTAGCTCACATGCAACTCAAAATTAACGCCTACTGGGTCTTTCATTTAATGCATTTTTACGAAATCTTGCAAATATAACCTAATAGCAATAAAAATTGTTTTTATTTCGCAAAACAGTTTTGACACATTGTCCTTATACTTATTTATCCCATTCCGTGATACCGTTTCGGAGGACATCCTACACCCGTATATCTTATGACTAGCACATACTTGGTTGATCGTCTGACGATTCTGTGACTGGCTCCAAATGCACTTTGATGTCTTCTGCCGCCAATTTGTCGACGTCAGGTAGACAGGCATTTATCCATGATGCAACGTAGGAATTGGCTGTCCCAGAATACACGTCTTGCATCAACTGTGTAATTTCCGTCATGTTCGTAGCCTTTATTTGGATTTTCAGGCATCCCAGCTCAACACATAAAACTTCATAATCACTTTGTTCAGTGCTCATTTTCGAAGATAGATTTAATCGGGATATTTTTCGACACAGTTCTTTGTCTTTCTCGCCCTCCAAGCTGTGTTTTTTGACGCCTTAAAAATGATATTTTTAATTTTCAAGTTGAATATCCTTTGCTCACATTAAAAGAGACTACTTATCCACCTCTAATCTACAACTAAACATCCAAAGCAAAAGCAAGTGGCCTCTACGCATATCCAAAAGCGCTGTTTCAAATTGTCACAAAAGTAAACATAAAAACAATATGCTGCTTAAGTCATGTTTATTGCGCGACACATATGTAACCATCTACGAAAGATTTCTTTATTTACAACACATCATAGCTACAATAACAAAATTCAAGTTACCTGGAATCATGCCAAGCGGAAAAAGGACACGGGCAATAAAATCAGCTAACCGTGGTTCATATTTGCGCAGCAAGTGGTAATAAATTGTCAGAGTTCCGTACGTTCCCTGAATTATGATGTCCAAATTTAGATTTTTTCCATCCATTTCAGGAACGTTCAAACTCTTCAAACATTTCGCAATCTTGTCATTGTTGGGGCATCTGGATAGATCTCTGAAATACTTTTTCAAGTTGGATTTATCACAGGGTGTAATTGATTCTGCAAGAAGAAAACGCAAAATAAACGATGAGCAGACGCTTCGAAATGAATTATCCGAAAATACAAACAGTCGGTGTCTGTAAAGGACTTCCAATGGTTGTAATTATTTGTTAACGAATTAAGGACCATAGACTAAATCTGTTTATTTTACATGCAGAGTATTTAGGCAAAGACAAATTAACGAGCACATTTAATGCCATTATTTGAGACAGTTATTAACTGATGAACAACTATGCAGCAATAAAGAATTACAGCACTCAAGTGATGCATGACTAACACTACAACGTTTTCGAACAACCTTTCTCGGGATCTAATATTATATTTTAAGTCATAATCTAGAATATACTATTGTGTGCATATATATATATATATATATATATATATATATATATATATATATATATATATATATATATATTAGACTGCTTTAGGCATTATCGGGACCATACAAGTATACAAAAGGATAAAGTACCATATATGGTACTTTATGGTACCATATATGGTACTATGGTTTCACATATATTTTGCATATTTTTTTTATTTTTTATGATTATATTTGATTTTTTTACAATTCTGATTGAAAGTCAATATTTAAGATAATAAACTCGCACACAAAATAAAAAATAAAAATGTAATATATAATGTTAGGCGAAAAGTCAAAATTGTAAGGCGGTCTCGATAATACCTATCATATACAATATATAAAATATACAAGAGAATAACTATAAAACTAAAAATCTATCAAAATTGCAAAACTCTAGAAAAATATTGGAGCGTAATGATGTTTCGATATTAATTCTGTACAACAACAGCAAAATTTAATGTTTTCAACAAATATGTGACATCTAGCACCAAAGTCAAAATTATCGAGACTGGCTTTTGGTCCCGATAATTTTGACTTTGGTGCTAGATGTCACATATTTGTTGAAATTTCGCGGTCCCACTAATGCCTATTTTAAAGAACATTCGGTCTCGATAATGCCTATATATACACACACACACACACACACACACACATATATATATATATATATATATATATATATATATATATATATATATAGATCTGCAACCAGTCATAGGGGGACCATGCCTTATATATAGCTCTTAGGGAGACCATTTGGAAAAAATAATATATGTTTTTTAGCTGTTATCGAGTGGTAACACACTAATTTAATTTTAAAACAGAATATATTATATTCACTATGTTATAGAATCATTCCTTTTTTGTTTACTTTGTAGTTTCATAACGTTTAAACACGCTAAGAATTAAGGAGACCTACTTTTGGTCTCCTTAAATTTTTGGTCTCCCCAATACTGTGGTTTTTAGCAAAAATGGTCCCCGTATTGCTGGAATGACACTTATATATATATATATATATATATATATATATATATATATATGTGTGTGTGTGTGTGTGTGTGTGTGTGTGTGTGTGTGTGTGTGTGTGTGTGTGTGTGTGTGTGTGTGTGTTACAGCGAATCTGTAAAACCAGCGAATCTGTAGATTCGCTGACTAACTTAGCGAATCTGTAGATTCGCTGAAAATTTACAGCGAATCTACAGATTCGCTGGTTTTTCTTCTTTAAAATTATGCAGGTTCGCTGAAATTGTATGACCAGTCATCTTTACCGACAGGATTACTTGTGTGGGTGGTATTTCAAATTTAATTGCTTTTATGTGACTTCTTTACTCCAGGGGTGTTTTACACACCTTTTTCTTGTTTTTTTTTGAGAATGTGATATATTGCAATCGGAACATTATTTAACTAGCTTTAAAATGCATTGATGTAATGCGAATTTCTAGTCTATAGTGAAAAGCAATATTGGAAAGCGTTCAAAAATATTTGCTATCAATATTCACAAATGCTTAAATGAAGTTTCTTGTTTTTTGGGAATAGGAGATATTGCAATCTGAACTTTTAAAATTACACATAGTTTTATTTAACTAGCTTAAATATGCATTGTTGGAATGCGAATTTCTAGTCTCAAATGAAAAACAGTATTGGAAAGCGTTCGAAAATATTTGCTATCAATATTCACAAAGGCTTAAATTAAGTTTCTTTCTTTGTGTTATTGTCTTTCATAAAAGTGATCACAGCAAATGTTAATACTATTGTTTCTAAATAAATTGCGACCATTACTCTCCTTCTGAGTAGCATTCAAATTGCTATTAGTCAAATTGCAATTATTTTCCGTGATTGCAACACAAAAATCTCTTCACCTCCGGGTGATATAAATTGTAATTGAATTACGGTACGCTTATCCAATCAGTGTTACTTTTCGATGCTCCACATACTCGTACTTTAATTTAACAGAAACTAATAGGACAAGGATTTCAGCGAATAGAAACTTTATTCCGGTGTGAAAGCATATAACTGCTGTATTTTCATCAAATCACCGAAAAACCTCAGCTACATGAAATGAGTTACTAGCAATGGAAACAGAGAATGAAGGCCTAGTTTAATATATTCCCTTCACACAAACCAAGAAAAAGGTGTGTAAAATACATCTGGAGTAACGTAATCACTCAAAAGCAATTAAATTTGAAATATTAGCGAAAACAAGTGATCATATCGGTAAAGATGGCTGATCAGGCAATTTCAGCGAATCTGTATAATTTTTTAGGTGAAAAACCAGCGAATCTGTAGATTCGCTTAGTGAGTCAGCGAATCTACAGATTCGCTGAAATTTTCAACGAATCTATAGATTCGCTGGTTTTACAGATTCGCTGTAACGTATATATATATATATATTCCATTATCAAAACAAATTCGTATAGATCAAAAAAATTTCCCGGTCCCTAAGTTTCGTTATGAAGAAGCTCAACTGTTTTTAAAATTACCGTTTTTTAAGATCTTGTGTACACAGGCAAATTTGTGATCCTTTGGGTTTTCTGTTTTCTCTCTGTACTTCAAAACAGTTAAGACAGCTTTGTTTTCCTCCCAGAGAGCATCATACAGTCCGCACATATTGCTCTCTTCTTTCTTCAGTGCGCGTTTTAGAATCTCGTTGACATCTGAATTCTTTATTTCTACGCATCTGGGATCTTCAATAGTTGTACCCATAATACTTTCCAATGCAACTTTGACGTTTTTAAGAACTGGTGTGTCTAGGCAGTTATATTCTATAAGAGCCTCACAGACCTTCCATGGTTGAGATATGAGCTCGAAAGTGGCATCCCAGTTCTGATTAATAAAAGTTGCTCTTTTGTCTAAAAAGGAAAGACAAAGGGGACAGTACAACTAAATGGAGCATTGTGTTATAAAGCAGACACTTAGCTGACTTTAACATAAAAAAATGCTTAAGTAATCGGGAATCAGCTTAAAAGTAACACTTGAATAGGTTATCACAAAAAGTAAGATACAGCACAAGTAAGGTATCACTTTAGTTCTGGCCGGTATAACAAAACTTCAAGCACACGCAGGTTAGCTTTGGAAAAACTTTTATAAAATGACAACATCGAGATTAGTTCATAGGAAAGGAAAAAAGAATAAACAGCGTGTATCAGCTTACAAATGAACAATGAGTAGCAACTTGCAAATGCCTTGTCATTTCAATTCTTTAATAGAAATTACACAAATTCAACAAAGAAAACGGTGAGTAATTTATTAAAGTTTGATATGTCAAAAGAATTAATGTTTTCTCTACTTCATTACTGTGGTCATATTTCCTCCTTGGAAACTCTACTTCCAAATCGGAATACTTGTATTGTGTTTTTCCGAAAGTTTCCTCACTTATGTCGTTTTCATTTATATTTTCTGTACAAATATACAGAAAAATCCTTCTGGATTACGAACTTTAACACTTTATGATTTACCTGAAGCTTAAAATTGAAGGGCAAAGTAAGGAAACTAGATATTTCAGCAAAACACTAAATCGAATTACTGACAAGTGCAGAAGGGGATGCGATGAAACCCGTCTCTTAAAATCTTTTAAAGCAAGATTAAACAGACTGGATCATGTCAGGTTTAACGTCAACAGTTAGGGGACTTCTGTGCATCGGATATCACCAAAAAGTTTTTAGGGCATTTTGATTCATTTGGACTCTGCGACATTTTGCAGTTTATTTTGACCCTTTGGTTTATTTTCTCAGTAACCTTTACCTTTTCCGCCAACCTAAGAACTATCAATTATATTGGTTACATAAGATTACGATCTAAATCAAAATCCGGAAGCGTATCTATTCATTGAAAATGGTTGAACATAGACGTATTTTGAACTTATTGTCGACAAAAAATCATTGACTATATTTTCAAACAGAAGAAACGCGGTTTGAAGCAACCGCAGTAGTGGAATAAGTGTCCCAATAATTGACTGTTTTCTTTTAAATTGGACTGTTTGCTAATTTGCGAACACCGTTACTAATCACAAATTTAATGGAAAATATATATTTAATTCTCATTCGTACCTTCCATTTCATTGTTTTCAATATGATCCAGAAGCGTCTCGACAACACTGGACAATATGACTGAAATGAGTAAGAAAAAGTGCAAAGATACAACACACACATGCTGCCCGTTTAGTTATAAACGGTCTACCAAGTGTAAGCACCTGTGTAGTACCACAAATGGTTTTATCACACTTGTCCACATGTGTTTGACCTATCTGAGTGTTACAGAGTGTCATTCACAGAACTATTGCATGGTTCAGTGTCCAGAATTTGTCATTACACATTGAGTCTAAAATGATGTTAGGTCATTAGGTCGATCATTAGGTCGATTGTGTTCATTTTTCTCATATATCCATTTTACTGGAAAGTTCTCAAAACTCTATATTTCTAAATATACTGAAAAATGCATGATCAACACAGGTTATACTTTCTTGCGACGTTCAAACGTATCACCAAGGCTATGAAAAATGCCAGTGACAAGCTGCACAACGTTTTAGCGAATTATTCAAGAGCAAGCTGTTCGTATTTTTAGCTACGGCTGCTCTTACAGATGCTGATGGTGCAAGAATCCAACGGTGTGAAAGTAAGTATGAGTTTACCGGGATTTTTCTGTTGGCTGAGGTCGATTTTCACTTGACTAAGCACTTTCGACAGTCCTGCTATTGTCGAGCAATCATTTGATCCCTAAAATCAAACATAAACATATCTTAATAAACGTAAATATATATTAAATATTAATATAAATATTGAATGTGCTCGTTTTTTTCAAAACTTATAAGAACCGCTGCATTTTAAAAGCTAAGCTACGAAACCTGTGATGATGATGATGATGATGATGATGATGATGATGATGATGATGATGATGATGATGATGATGATGATGATGATGATGATGATGATGATGACGATGGTGATGATAATGATGATTATGATGATGATAATGATTATTATTATTATTATCATAATTATTATTATTATTATGGTTATGATGATGATTATGATGATGATTATGATGATTATGGTGATGATTATGATGGTGATGATGATAATGATGATTATGATGATGATGATGATTATGATTATGATGGCTATGACTATGATTATGATTATGGTTATTGTGATGGTTATGATGCTGATTGTGATTATGATTATTATGATGGTTATGATAATTATGATGGTGTCTAGTACATCTCTAAGGCGGTCTGTAAGTATTGTTAGCTCGTCTGAGATCAAATCAGCCATCGTCATCTTCTGAATCTAAAATCAAAAACAAAACAAAAATATATCGTTCTGAGCACCATTAACTGGTGTTATTATTTCTTCAGAAAGAAATTATTTGTGGATGACCGTAACACAAAGGGTATACTGATTAATTTATAACACAGAATTATAATTATTTTAACTACCGGTTTTGAAATAACTTTTGCAGAATATTCTGAAATATTGAATTAGATTACAAATTATGCAAACATATCACTTTCGTGTTCAGAAATAATAGATAATAAAAAATACAAAATCATTTGTTTTTGAATTAATAATAGCCAAAGAACCGAGAAAAATATCTGAGTTTATGAACTCGCTTTCTATTTTGTTTTATTTTAACACAGATCATCTAAATCGAGCGCCAATGAATTCTGCAACAGTTCTGTATTCAAATTCATGCAGTATAATAACGATTGGTACGCAAATTACCAGGCTTCGAGCAACAAGAAATCCACCGAACCACCCAATGTTGCTGTAGATAAGGACTGAGTACCTTTGAGGCATGGCACTCATGACATAACCTCAATCCCGACTCTTCAAAAACATTTGTTTCTTTACTGTCGTCGCTTATCACGCCTCCCACTAAATGGTATTCTCGATTATGAGTGGACCATAAATAGGTAATTACAAGCGAAGTAGAAGTTAAGCAGCTTATTTTTAATGCTTTTACAAAGATACGGTATTTGGCTGATAATTTGACCACGGATGGTTATATCCTCACCTATAGCAATATGTTTACAGAGTCAGTATATGAAGAAGGATATGACAATGAAGTTTGTATAGGTCTCTGATTTGGATCATAAAAGAATTAATAAAAGAGTTTAACTGCGGTTTTGAATACCTCCTCTAAACCTTTATGAGCCTCTTGTGAGCTTTCCTTTCCTCTTGCAGTTAAGCTGAGCAACTGGTGCATTGATTTGAAGTACTTATTGGTGTCCACGGTATCTACGCCCACTTTGTTTATCGGTTGATGAGATAGTTTTTCTCTGAGATTACACATCTGTATATCAAAAGATGATTGTGGAACTCACTCTTAATAATTCAACAAATAAACGGCTGTCATTTTGCATTATATAAGTTGACAGAGATACAACTGAAGAGTAGTTACGTAATGTTAAAATCTCTTAAGATTTTAAAACTTCTTTATACCAATATAAAAATTTTATTTAAGCCTACATTTCATACAATTTTAATAAGATACCTGTTGAACAGCCTCCTCTTCCTCGCTACTGAGTTGAAACTCTGTGCAGAATTGGAGGCACCGGAATACGGGCAACAGATCCCATTTCTTTAGGCTATCTGCCTTTTTAACACTTTTTGAGTTGCTGGTGTAAAGCTACAAAAATTAAACCGCATAACAGCTCAACGTGAAACTATACCTTTTTCGTTCCCGAACAGCGGAAATTACACTTGTTAGCCACAAAAATACAATACGATTCTGAACTCTTAAAAATTCAGAATTCACCATGAACGAGGAGCTCAAGGTCACCGAGGTACCTTTTACATATCATTTAGGCTGAAAGGGTTAAAAAAAAGCTCAAAATCGCTCTATCTCTAACCGTTTTCCAGATAATGGACAACTTTCGTTTTTAACCTTGACTATAAACGATGAGGTCAAAGTCATCGAGATGCCTCCTAAATCACGTTTTCTACAGCCAAACTGTTTTCCATTTAATGGTCAATTATTTATTATGTACTTGGCCAAGACGAACCAGGTCAAGGTCACTGAGATTCCTCTAACAAAACATCTTTTAGGCCCAAAGGATCGAAAATAAAAAATCGCTCTGCCTGTTACCGTTTTTAAGATAAGGGGCAATTTCGAGTTTCTGACCTTGATCATGACCGAGGAGCTCAGTTTCTCAAAGGCTCCTCTTACACATCGTCTTTTAGACCAAAAGGATCGAAAATAAGCTCAAAATCGCTCCTTATCTGACACGGTAGATGAAAACATTCGGGTTTTGACTTTGACCATGACAGATGAGACGAAGATCGTCCAGCTACAGCTTACTAACGTCTTTTAGTTTCCAACGGATCTAAAATACGATAAAAATGTCTGACCGTTTTTGAGATAATAGTAAATCGTTCTCTAAAGTCATAGTAAATTATCTCATTATCTGTGAGCCAAATCTCATCTTACTATGCCAAATAGCAAAAACTAAAAAAACATTAACATATATATGTGTGTTTATGTTGTGTGTGTGTATGTGTGTGTCTTTAATTTCCCGTCAACTCAGATCCCAGGTTCTCAAACGCGGATGAAGTTTAAGGACGTAAACAGGTCGAACTTAGGTAGAGATTCCCACTTCGCAACCATTGTTTTTGAATTTTTGCGAATCAGGAACCCGGCTTTCACCTGAAACCTTGTTCTCAATTTAAACTTTTCTTCAGAACTCGGTTTTTAGTTGTTACTCTTCCCAATAGGGGACGGACAACCATGAACTCTGTGCAAAGAAGCACATGTCATGATAGCCAGTCAGTTCGCTTTCTGCTATATGCACGTGCTTTATCAGCCAATAAGACGAGCGCACGTGCGAGCACATGGCGAGCACTTGAACTGTTACTGGAGGTGTCATGTTTTGTTATTGTTCACAATGTACTCTTACTTCCATTTGAAGCAATAGGGTTTCATTTAATTAAAATCAACTACAAAAGCATAAAACGTTCATAAAGAATATAATTACAGTCAAGTATATTTATAAGCGTTTTTGTTAAAAAAAAGACGTCTTTGAATGCGCAAAGATGCGTTTGAAAAAAACTTGTCACCCCCAATTTGGCTACTTCTAGCTGTAATGGCCCCTAGTTTGTTTACCCTTTTAAGGTCAATTTTTAAAGTCGAAGTGGAATATAATTGCCATTTTCAGCCCAAAAAAGCTTAAGCAATTTAGCATTAAGACATATCTTGCCCTTATTCTATTATTTCATGTGTATTATTGGTTTAACCTGACGTTGTGTGTATATCAACCCTTGTTTTTAGTTGTTTTCTCATACTTTTTATCACAATTCCTTTCTAAAACTGTTCAATTACTGGTGAAATATGCAAGCAAACGCTAAATAAATGCAAAAACACTCATATTCTCTCGAATTTTTGTCACAGTTTAAAAAAAACTGATTAATTTTTTTGCCAAAGGGTCTTGCCCAATAATGTTAGGGGAGTTGCCATTATCTGATGGTACGAAGGCTTTACAAGCAGATTTCAAACGTTAGGATATCAAATTAGTGTGTGTCTCACATTTAATAACTGTGTCCATGCACACTTCCTGCTAAAATATTTAAAATTCCCGACGACATTCCGTTTCTGCACGTGGCGGCCATAGGTACCAATCCTCTGTTTCTCTTTCATTATGTTCTCTCTTTGGTTAAATGCCAAGTAACTATATCAAACGTGTCGTATATGTTTTTATTTGAAATGTAATGTTGTCAGTTTATCAAGATCATTTTTACTTATCAGTAATGTACCCCTTGTACTTGTCAGTAATGTTAAGCACTAACCCTGTGTTTTTGAAGAATCTTTATGAACGTTTTATTATAGAAAGTGTAATCACTCGTGGCCATTTGATTTTAAAATCGAGCGTTGAGTACTGACGTAATAATTTTCATAGCTTATTATTTTTCAATTTTATCTTACAATTTTACAAAGTACGCCACCCCCACCACGTTTAGTAATAATAATGTTTTCAGTAGGTTTCTAAATCAACTAATAGACCAATAAATAAATCAAGCGTTTTTACATGCTGTGAAATGTCTCCGTCGTCGGGTTATAATATACAGGATCAGTGTAAGAAACTCAGTTTCATATATCCCTTACATGGTAACAGGTTCTTCTTTCTGGTGGACTTTTTATCCTTTTTACTTGTCAATAATGTAAAGCACGAATCCTGTGTTCCTTTTTATTAATTTTAAATTTTGATTTCAATCAGTTCTTAAATCATCTAACAGACCAATAAATAAATCACGAAAATGCATTCTTCCAAGGCCCTGTTATGATCTCGGACACCCTTGTTGTTTTTGTATCACACAGCCAGGCCACGGAAGCAAATGCAGAAATAGACTCTGTTTCGTGTTTCATTTTTTCACCCCTTGTACTTGTCAGTAATGTTAAGAACGAGCTCTGTTTTTAATGGACAAAGTGTAAGTACTCGTTAGGATCTAATGCTAAAGACAAGCAATGAGTACTGGCATAAAGTGTAATTTTCAGTTTATTTAGCAACTCAATTAACAAGATGATCTCTCCCAATCCCCTTTCCCCTCACCCCCTCCTCCAGCCAAGTTCATAATATTGCTTTCAATAAGTTCTTAGATCACCTTATAGACCAGTAACTAAATCAAGCACAAATGTATTCTTTAAAGACCCTGCCATGACATCATTAAGCTATTAAGTCACCTAATAGGCCAGTGATGACATCAGTCTACTGCTGTGTTTGAATCACACCGCCTACGACCATATGACATCACTGTGAGAGTTGTTGTTTTCCCACGGTATTAGGTGGGATGATATTCATCTGAGTATTATTTCGCCAAATTTTCCATCTTATTGGCTTATCACTTTATGTCACCTTGGACTTGAAATATAAACTCCGAAATTCTCGCTTTTTAAACTGTAGGTGAAATGTGATACACATTTGTGAAATAAATAAGTATCTTGTTCTTGTAAATTAAAATCTAACGTGATATGTATTGTGGGAAGGCGTCGCAGCGTCACATGTCACTTTGCAAGCCGCCATCAAGGAGTGTTGTGAAAAGTCAGGATATTTTAGTTTTTGGAAGCACAGGTGTTGTAAGGTAATATTAAATTATTATAAAGAAAACTGAGTTCTCATTACAGTAAGTTGAGGAGAGATGTAGGTTGAAATGTGAAACTAGTGCATTATTTGCCTTGGTGGATGATATATCAGGATATTTACACACAATGTGTGTATTTATATTCACTGAATCGCTCTTGTATTGTTTATTTTTATACAATCTGCGTACTGCCACACATTATTTAGCGATTGTCAAAAATGCTAAACTTTGGTAAAATTTGTCCGAAGATTGATTGGGTTTGTTGCAAGTGTTTTTAAAGATTGCCGAAAACTTATGGTTCTCATTCTAGGCAGTTCACGTTTTGCATAACTTGGTTAAAGTGTTTTGGGTGAAAAGTTTTATTTCAATAGGCTTCTTTCTTAGGTTTTCGCTTCTAATATATTTTGTGCAAATGTTTCCGAAAGCAGAAGTTGCAAACACTCATTCCACAGACAGCTTAAGTTTTGTACGTTTCTTATTTCATTTTGTTTATTTCCAAGCAGTTTTTTGCAGTGAATTGTGTGTATTTATGGCGCAGACACCTGGAGAATAATATATACGATCAATTATATAGGCTGAGGGCGGAAGTATATAAGATCTCTGATTTTCTTGAAAGTGTTGTCGAAAATACTGGTGGCTGGAATATTTAGGTTCTTTCTCCACACAGTGTTTATGTTGTGTGCATTTGTCGATTTTTTTGTAATTCTATGCACACAGTTTAAAGCTGTCTTGTATATATCTGGGGCACAGACACTTGAAGAATAGCATAAACGCTCTTTTGCATGGGTTGAGGGCAGGTGCGTCTTTTCCTAAAACATCTGATTGATTTTTGCAAGTGGAAATACAAGTCGTTGAAAACTCCACGTCCTTCCTCCGTGCAAACTTTACGTTTTGTATGGGTGTTTCAATCCTTATTTTCTTTATTTTTATACCGCGTTTTAAAAAAAAAACTGCTATGTAGGTATCCATGGTCCAGACCCTTACAGCGCTTCATGGTTATGCCCTGTTTTAATAAAACCGCTAGGTAAATTTCCATGGACCAGGCCCTTACAGCGATTTTTTGGTATTTTCAGATGCCAAAGAAGAAGGGATGGAAGTTGTCGAGACGAGAGAGAAGCGAAAGGCCGCATGAACCAGCTTTCCCCCTGTCTAAATACAGGAGAGGGGATATTGTTCTTGTGCTGTTCAAAAACAAATGGTTGTCATGTCAAGTGGAATCGTTGACAGAAGAAGAAGAGGTCATAATGTATACATTTGTTGGCTTTAGAAGATACGAGTGAGTTAAAAATTTTATTTCCAAAACACCCAATATGTGTCAAGTGCATATATCGTTCGCCTGTTTCTGCCTTCTTACTGCATAGCCATTTGATTAAATATGATCTTTTATCTGATACGCCGATACGCTGATACGATAATGTAAAATGCAGAAGATTAATGCATACAAAACATGCCGATGTACATGCCAGTTTATATACTTGTCCCAGATATTAAAAAAATCTGTTGAAAATATGGTTCGCAATTGAATAACTTAACACAAATTTCTAGACTGGAGACGCTACGCAATTTTAGGAAAGTTGAATCCGATGATATTGAAGTTAAGAATTAAGAAGTTTTCTAAAGTTTGCATGTATAAACGAAGAAAATACAATAGTATCCCAAAGGCTTCCTTTTGAGTTTTGAATGCATGGTGTTTTTAGCAAAACTGGTTTGACACCAAACCATTTCTTAGCTACCCTTGCTGTAATTAGATACCAGTTTTCATGCATGTTAAGATTCATGAACTAATGCAAGTTCTCAGTTGACGGTTTCACATGTTGTTTTATTTAAATGCATTCAAAACTGTTCTTTGTTTTATCCTGTTCTGTGCTGTGTTATATGTAATGTTTTCGGTTATCTATTGAGTGAATTAGAACGAAGCTAGAATGCTAATTTAAACCCTTTATACCATTTCGTGATACATTCTTGTGTGTAGTATGTCGTGTAGCAATGAAATTCGAACAAACACTGCAACTACGTGTAGTGTGATCATTGTACACACACCCATGACTTTTTCAATATACGACTACAATAAGAGACCATCAAAAGAGTATTGAGATGTTGGACAGAAGCCAATAAAGTCGTTGTGCTACGGGATCAGTCGCATTTGGCAGATGCGTTGAGAGGTAAATGAAAATACTGCTTGGCCATGTTTGGCAGTTGTATGTAGTTTAAGATACTGATTTGTAAAATGTATAGCGTGCACGTTTCCCCGTCTGGAGCTTTTACAAGTTTTACCACCACCAACCCCCCCCCCCCCCAACCACCACCAAAAAAACAGAACAGTGATCTTTAGAAATTTGACTAACACACAATTACTACCCCAACAGTATATGTAAATCATGTTTTCTCAACAAATATAACTGAACAAGAATTGCAGTGCCAGCCACAGCCACAACGGCGTCCTCTGATAAAAGTGAAGCTTGTATTTTTTCCATGTGGGAATATAATTTACTGCCTAGTGCCATTAGGTTTTGAACCTTTCCTTTTAAAAAGTATTCATAGAAGTACTAATAAAATTAACTGAAAATTGAAATGTGATCCCTACGAAATGTATGTATTTCGCGCAATTTGATATTTATATAATTAAACTCACTTGACGCAGGTAAACAAGGTAATTACGGTGAAGCCGCAGTTGTGATCATTGAAGGGTCTCTATGTGACTTAGTGTCCACCCCACGCGGTGAAGCTGCGGTCGTTGAAGAGGGTGGCCATGGTGTGGTTCCCACTCCACGCGGTGAAGCTGCAGTCGTTTAAGAGGGTGGCGGTGATGTGGTTTCCAGGTTCCCACTTCACGCGGTGAAGTTGCAGTCGTTGAAGAGTGTGGCGGTGATGTCCCCAATCCAAGTGAATCACATGCACATGGTGGAGGCGATAGGGATACATTTGAAGCTGCAGTCGCTGAAGAGGATGGCGGTGTTGAAGCTCCCACTCCATGCCAGCCACAAACACCCGCAAAAAATGAAGATGTGCGGTCCTTAAAGGATAGGGATAGCTCTGTGAAATTTTTATTTGAGGAAAAAATTCCATTTCGTCAAGATCTGGTTCAGATGAAGAAGGAACCCCTCCATCGTGTGGCGCATGAAGAAATTAGCGGCCCTGGTTTCAGTAGTGATGTACAAATTATGAGTGTGACTGCTGTCAGCCATAAAAATTGCCTCTGTCATGTCAACAGCCTCTGTTGAACCAAAAGTACTATGCACAATTAAACGCCAAATAAAAGACATCAATGCTGAACTTTACAATAAAGGTCCATCTGAAACTGCAGGTAGTTTTTAAATGCCAGCTGTGTGTTGTTGAAATGAAGTTCTAAGCTTCCAGTTGAAGTAAAGTCAAATTGAAAATTTTCCAGTGCACAACAAGGAACGAACATAAGGCTTGTGCTTTGAAGAAACTTGACGAAAAAGCCGCGCTGTATCGGTAATTGAAGAAATTCATACCAAATCAAGTTCTATCAGGATTCAAAGACATACAGAAAGCCCTCGACAGGGAACACCAGGTATTGAAACACCGCGATATCGTCGGCGTGAAATCCTATTTGGCGAATATGTTTAAAGGGCAGAAGACAAAGAAAATGGACCCGTTCAAGAAATGATAAAGTGATATTGAGGCCGTTCCTGTCTAATGATAAGACAAGTAATATATTTTATGTCTGGTTCTTTCTCCTTTTATTTTGATGATTGTAGCAGAAATAACAACTTGCTCAAAAGCGTAGATTTCTAATTAAATCGCTTGAATAGATCTTTCTTAGCGGTTTTGGCTGGAATGTCGGTGTTCGTTGAAATACACTTGCTCGGCTTCATTGCTTTTTTCTGGTTGTTTCTCCAACCAATGAGTGACCTTCACTTTCAGAATACCAAATTCTTAATATTGCTATTATAAGCCATTTCTTGTTCTGCTCAAAAATCCTGGTATTGTTAAAATACTGGTTCATGGGTAGATCAAAAGAAAAGTTTTTGTAAGTTAAAATAAAACTGGCAAATATGGGAGGCTTTAAACTTCACATCAGGAGGAAGTTTTGGTTGTCTTTGAGTTCCCATTTAAGTGCTCTTGCTTGCTTTCCTGTGAGTGATACAATGTTTCACATATGTTTGATTTGTTACTGAAGTTACTTTTTTTTGGTTTTTGAAAGGACATTGTGTTCATCCGTACTTTCATTCAGTTTGCTGAACGCTTTATATAGTAGGGTTCCTTAGCGGGTCATGAGAGGAAAACAGATGCGGTCTACACACGTGCAGTTTAGTTTTTTCGTGGTTGATCTAAAACACAGCGAATGGTTAAATTTTTAGCCGAAAAATTACAAAACCTCATGTCTAGAGTTGACAAATCAGCAAGATTTGTCAACCCAAGTCGTATAACTGCCATTAATATTTATATGTGAATGTAAAAGAGGTTTAACGTGCCTTAATCTAATAGATATTCTAAGACACGGTACACAAATAGAATATAATTTAAAAGGTATAAAATAAGAAAAAAAGACAAAACTGATCTGAAAAGGAAAAAAAATCACAGATAACCAAATAAAAAAGTTTTCAGTTTCTTTATAAAATTAGTCTCGTTTTCTATCACACGTAAGAGGTTTATTCCACAAACGAGGTGCACAATTTGAGAAGGCTTGGTCTCCGTAGGTTTTTGTCCGCGACTTGGGTACCACCAGCAAGTTTTCTTTTGTGGATCGTAGGGTTCTATTTGGAAGGTAAGGTGTCAGTAATTCAGTAATGTACGCAGGACCTGTTCCTTGAATTGCGCGAAACATTAATAGCAGGATTTTGAACTGAATTCTCAATGAAACAGACAGCCAATGTAACGGTTTCAGAACTGGTGTTATATGATCGAATTTGCGTCCATTGGTAACGAGGCGAGCAGCGATGTTCTGTATTCCTTGCAGTTTATTGAGACGACATTGTGGAAGGCCGTACAATATAGTATTTCCATAGTCTAAGCGTGATGATATTAGCGCATGTGCTTGTTTCTCATAACCCTACTGGGTTATGAATGGAGGTATCGCGCGAATGTTTCGGAGATGAAACAGGCAGGTTTTACAGCGGTTGGAGATTTCTTCTACTAGTTTCATGTTGGAGTGAAAAATAACACCGATGTTTTTTGCACTGTCAGTTCGTTTCACAATCGCTTCTCCAATCTTAATACTATCGAAGTTGATCTTGTTGTTATACGAAGGTGGGGTTATAACCATCAAACTTGTTCTCAGTCATCCAATGTTTCATTTCTTGGATGCAGGTAACCAGTTTGTCCACTGCATGTCCATCAAGACGAAAAGATACATAGTTCTGTGTGTCATCGGCATAGATATGGTAGTTCACGGTATGTCGTTTAGCAATGTCATATTTATATGTTTAAAATCGAAAGGAAAAAGACGCTTTTTGGAGAAGCAGCGATAGCTTTTACATAAGACCAGCTTTTTGTAAGTATTACATTCACGCTGTGTGTGATTTTTTTTTGGCTTTGTTTTGGTGGTTAAGATCTTGCCTGACTGTTATGGCTGGTATATATGTCAAATATCACTATATATTTAAATGCTAGAAGAAGTGAGAAAAAGGGACAACTGGACATATCCAGATGTCTCATGGGACATCTGAATATATCCAGTGTCTCCTTTACTATTTTTAACCTTTTGGATTTCATCCAGAAGTCTCATGAGACTGCTGGATAAAACCAAAAGCTATCTTAAACCTCAAATGAGTCAGAAAAATAAAAAGTAATCTCAGGAGACATCTCGATATAGCCAGTAATGTCCCTTACTATTTTGAACCTTTTGGATTTATCCAGCGGTCTCGTGAGACTTCTGGGTGAATCAAAAGCCTTTGCTGTCTTGAACCTTAAAAAAAATACAATAAATAAAAAGAATTACAAATAAAAAACATTGGATTTATCTAGACGTCTCATGGGACTTCTGGTTAAATCAAAAGTCTTTGCCATCTGAAACCCGAAATGAGTCAGAAAAAAGCAAAAAAAAAAAAACAAAAAAAAAAAACAATAAACATAAAAATAAAAAACATTGGATTTATCTAGAAGTCTCATGGGACCTCTAGAAAAATCAACAGCCTTTGCTATCTTACACCTGAAATGATTCAGAGAAAACCAAAAACAATAAATAAAAGAAATAAAAAGTAAAAAGACATTGAATTTATCTAGATGTCTCATGGGACTCCTGGATAAAATCAAAATCCTTTGCTATCTTAAACCTTCAATGAGTCAGAAAAAAGGAAAAACCTTTTGAATTTATCTAGAATTCTCTTGGGATTACTGGGTATAACCAGTGATCATCTCTCCTGTGACGTACCTTGCGGAGTGCCACAGAATGTATCTATGAAGGTCCAGCTTATTGCGTGACTGTTTGCTTTGACAGAGTCTGAGATGTATATGTGCCAGTATCTGCCAGTATCTCATCAGTTGAAACCCCCTCAGCTTGATGAATAAATTCAGCAGGCAGGATTGGTGATGCTTTCTTAGCAGGCGACTGATCAGTTTCAGGATGTGACCGCTTGGCCACGTTGACAGAAGATGACAAGTGATCAGCATTTTTCATATTACACTGATCAACCGCATTTTGCTCTTCCTCCGTCGCCACTTTTCCTTTGAAGAGTGCATAGTCCCCAGGCATAAGGCCTAAAGGACCTCATCCGGACTAGAGAACCCATGTTTAGCACAGAAGCTGTCGCTCAGAAATTTTTCGATTGTTGAATCCATTGTTGTAAGCGAGCAGAGATAATTTCAGTTGAATAGCATTGCACTTATAAAAAGAGAAACGACTCTAGGCATGTGTAAACAGTGTAGACGGAAATTATTATTATAAAACATGCCGATATTGTCGACTGCCGACAGCTGATTGATGTGCAGGCATGTGCTATTTAATCATTTCAATGTTGTGAAATGACAGGATAACTAGACCGCAATCACGTAAAAAATGAGTGAATCCGTAATACGTACCATGTATGGATATAATCTGGTAATACTGATGTGTCCTGGTTTTTCAACCGGCCTCAGTAACGTGAACTCCCTCCCCCCCCATGATTTATGTGCAGGCATATGATGTTTAGTCATACCGATAAGTAGACCTGAATCCAGGCTCACACAAGTGCATCCGTAATATGTAATATGTATGTGAACAACTTTCTGGAAAAAACAGAGGTGTTTCGCTTGTTTGCTTATTTCCGGTAATAGAAATTTACCGACAGTCTGGTTGTCTGGAAACTGTTGCCACAGGTGCAAAAAAATAATAATTTACATTACCGCTGCACAGAGGTTTATATGTGTCAATTTCTCCAGCGGTGTTCAGGTTGTTGTATTGCTTCCGACTTTGTCTAAGTCTGAAAAACTCTGTCATTATCTAGTTGAGACCTCATCAGTTTGACTCGATTTAGCTGTCTTTGCTGGCGGCTGTTCCACCAGAGCTTGACGAGGTGGCTGAACAGTTTCAGTATGTGACAGCTTGGACACGCTCACATGCTTAGCGCAGAAGTCGTAGCTCAGAAATTTACTGATTGTGGGTGCATTACTCTGAATATGATATATTCAGTGATATAATGTTAGTGGAGAAGCACTGTACTTAATATAAATGGAGATGATTGCAGGCCTGTGAACAGAGTAGGCGGATACTAATGCAATGAGAGATATTCGTAACCAGACATGATTGATATTGCCGACTGCCGACTGCTGATTGATGTGTAAGCACATGATGTTATGAGACAGCTCTTTATGCGTACCAATGAATTCACTTAACATACACAAATATCGTCGATGCGGCAGCTCGTGTTTTCTATGCCTTCGAGAATTTCGTCAATCTTCCGAAAGACCAATACTGATGGAAACCACTGTTGAGATCAAGTTTTGTGAAGACGGATCCCAACAGTTTCATCAACAATTGGTCGATTAAATTGAGAACAGATAATACATTTATTCAACTCCGTAAAGTTTTTGCGCAGATTCTGACGTCACCATTAACTTTAGGCACATCACTCACACGCCTCGTTAGTGCCCAACTTCCGGATCACTCCGTCTGTAAGCATTTTGTCAAGCACTTTTTTAGCCTTGGGAAGTGGTGGTTGTGATATATGCCTTGGTGCTGACACACTGAAAGGCTGCGCATCTTCTTGCTACCTGATATCGTATTCGCCATTCTTTATTGTTCCTAATCCTGTAGATAGTTTAGGCAATGCCTTGAAAAAGCCTGACCTTGTGGTTTTTGTGTAAGCTTTCATTTGCCCTGTTCAGAATGCTCAACGCATGGATAGCTGGTTTTCCCCAGCAAGGTTGTTTTCAGTTTATTCACGCATTTTAAACACACTTATTCATATTATGATTAATCATTTCGCCGGACAAGTTTGTAACTATAGTCCACACCCATAGCATTTATTTGTCCTTTTGAGCACTTTGACTTGTATCAGTACTTATATACTATACTTATATCAATTTAAGTTCTTGAGAGTGGCTGATATGTTACATGTATTAGCATAATATGTATTTGAAACATTTTTTGCCTTTATTCTAAATAAAATAAAAAAAACATATATTATGCTTTTCAACTTTTTATTTTTTCTCACACACTATTTGACTATAATACAAAATAATCCAATACTTAATTATAATACATAATATATGATATATGATATATATGATATATGGTTTACGGGTGAAATAACACCAAGCCAGGGACCGGCCATAAGAATATGAAAAACGAAAATTAAAGGTTTGCGGATGAATTAATAGCGCTCCAGAGACTCTTATTGAGAACGAAAAATACCCAAATGAAAAGTTTACGGGTGAATGAACACCTCGCCAGGGATCGTCCATAAGAATGGAAAAAATGAAAGTTTATTGTGAACAGGGACCCGTTATTTAAGAATAAAAATGTGAAAACAAAAAGCTTACACTAGAGACATCAGATTCTTGCAATTTCATATATGAAGAACGTTGAAACTGCATTTAAACATCAAATAGCAAGACATATGTCTAATACTTTTATTGATACACTTTGCTGACAGCGCTTAAATTAATAACAATATTACAAATAAGTTTAGTCAAATAAGTCTGGTGTTCTTCATTCATTTCACTCTATTCCACCTCACTGTCCGTATTACTTTTTCCGTCGCTGCTGTCTTCATCCTCCTTTTTATCTTTTATCTGGAAGCTCTTCAAAGAATGCACTGCCTTTGAATACTCAAAATGTTTTTCATCAACAAAGTAATTAAAGTTTTCTAAAATGTTCTGATAATGTTCGCTTTGTTCTAGACGTCGAGTATATTTGAATATCCTCATAAATAGTTGTTTTAGTCGATGCTTATAAACGGGTCGAAGGTCATCACTTGCTCTTTCACAGACATCTTCAGGCCCTTGTTCTCCATATTCTAAAAACTTTTCTTGTAATTATCATCATGATCATCAGATACTTCTTGAACCATATCATGCCAGACAGAGTCTATTTCTGACTCACTGTCTGAACTGCTGTCATCGTCAACCTCGCCACACTGCCTGGATAAAGCTTCTTCGCTGTTGTATAACGCACCACATTCTATACAAGCATGTGCATTAATTTCAGCCATATTGACTCTTTGACGTTTAATAGAAGATTCATCTAAAGTTTCCGTGAAAGGTGTTTTATGGGGTTTTCAATCTCTGTCTCCCATTCTCCAGTCACTTCTGAAGTGTGTGCTTGCTTTAAATGCCTTTTACGACTTTGTGGCCAATCGTAACATTTCGAACAAATGTTACATTCATATATCCTTTCGATTCCACACCAACTTTTCAAATGGCAGAAAAGTCTTTGAATGTAAATGTATGATAACAAAAACAACAATGGCAGCAACAAAAACAGCAATCACAATGGCAACAACAACAACAATAACAAACAACAACAATGGTAACAAGAACAATAGCAACAACACAATGACAACAACAATGGTAACAACAACAACAAATATGACAGCAACAGCAACAATTGCAACAACAATAATGGCAACAACAACAATGGCAATAACAACAATAACTGCAGCAACAACAATAGCAACAACAATAGCAGCAGAGCAACAACAATGGCAACAACAATTACAACAATAACAACAACAATGCCAACAACAAAAATGACAACCATAGCAACAATGGCAACAAAAACAACGGCAACAAAGCAACAACAAAGGGGCCAAAAACAACAATGACAACAACAGCCAAAAAGCGACAACAACAATGGCATGCCATCACCAATCCTTCCTGATGAATACATTCTACAAGCTAAAGAGGTCTCAACTAAGGTCGTTTCAGAGATAATGACAGAGTGTTCTTTCAGACTCAGCCAAAGTTGGAAGCCATACAACAACCAGAACACCGCCGGAGAAACTGGCACATATGAATATCTGTGCGCGGCAA
Source organism: Protula sp. h YS-2021 (assembly GCA_949752745.1). Lineage (NCBI taxonomy): Eukaryota > Metazoa > Annelida > Polychaeta > Sabellida > Serpulidae > Protula > Protula sp. h YS-2021. The sequence goes on along the minus strand of OX457026.1, from coordinate 4,150,630 downwards.
TGGAAATTATTGAAGTTCTTTGCAAGTTTAGCAAGTCTTTGCAAGTTTAAGAAGTTAAACTTCTTCTTTGGCAAAAGTTTCCAAACAACCAGACTGTCGGTAAATTTCAATAACGGAAATCAGCAGACAAGTGAAGTAAAAAAAACAAATTTTTAACATGTGCATATCACATATGACGGCTGCACCCATGTGAGTCGGAATCAGTTAATCTATCATAAAATGGGAAATGATATTATTAAATACCACATACCTACGCATGAATAAAAACAATTCCCACGGGAAAGGGGTAGTGGGGAGGGTAAAAAAACCAAAGTTTCTCAGAATCGTCTGAAACGTGCAAATATGCAAAATCGCAAAATTTTTCCACGGTGGGGGGAGGGGGGAGGAGGGAGTGCATGGTACATTGTGATATTACAAAATAGGGAACGCCTACAGGAAAAATGTTGGTCGGTAGAAAAGCCATGACACATTGTCGTATTACAAAAATATTACAAAATAGGAAACGTCTACCTCTCTTTGTGAATTATACCGTATATATATATATATATGTAGATTTCTCTTTTTGTCTTCTTTTTACTGACTTATTAAAGGTTTAAGATAGTAAATGTTTTTGGTTATATCCAGTAATGACAAGAGATATCTAGATAAATTCAAGATGTTTATGTTCTTTTTTCTGCCTCATTGGAGGTTCAAGATAGCAAAGGCTTTTGATTGATCCAGAAGTTCCATGAGACCTCTAGATAAATCCAAAAGGTTCAAAATAGTAAATGAGATCACTGGATATATCGAGATGTCCCCTGAGATTACTGGATATACCCAGTAATCCCAAGAGAATTCTTTGCCGTGTGATGTATGAGCACACAATGCCCACATGGAGTGTACGCCATGCGCGTACTACACCACCATATATGCTGCTCAATACAAACAGTACTATTCCAGCACTGATCAGACTGTGCAGTTTCAACCACATACTTCATTTTCAGGGGTAAACAATGCAGACACAACAGAGCGAACGAATACAGAATCATCTTTAACTAAAAAAAACCTACGGTCTTTTGACAAGACCACCAACTGATATGAAATGAATGCAAACAACTGTTGTTGTTCTTTGAGTGATGATGATGTTGTTGAATGCTTTTTTTCGAGATAGTAAAGGAACCTTTCTAGCTTTCTAAATGGTTCTGAATTTCTAGAAACTTGTAGTAATCTCTTTTTTCTGACTCATTAAAGGTTGAAGAGAGTAGATGTTTTTCGTTTTATCCAGTAACCCCAAGAGATATCTAGATAAATTCAAAATGTTTTTGTTCTTTTTTCTGCCTCATTAGAGGTTTAAGATAGCAAAGGCTTTTGATTCATCCAGAAGTCCCAAAAGATCTCTAGATAAATCCAAAAGGTTCAAAATAGTAAATGAGATTACTGGATATATCGAGATGTCTCCTTTGATTACTGGATATACCCAGTAATCCCAAGAGAATTCTAGATAAATTCAAAAGGTTTGTGCTTTTTCTGACTCATTGAAGGTTTAAGGTAGCACAGGATTTTGATTTTATTCCATGAGACTTCAAGATAAATCCAATGTTTTTTATTTATTTATTGATTTTTGTTTTGTCTTTTTTAAGATTCAATATAGCAATGGCTTTTGAATGATCCAGATCCCATAAGACCTCTGAATAAAGTCAAAAAGGTTCAAAATAGTATATGTTCAATATATTCAGTTTTCTCTTTTCTCCACTACTACTAGCTTCTGCTTCACGCGAAGGAGAAACTTTGACGGACAAAAGATAAATATTAATTGGTTTCAACTTCATCTGGAGGGAATGTTTTGGTTGTTTCTGAGTTCTCATCTAGATGTTCTTGCTTGCTATCATGTCGGCGGTAGTGCGTTTCTTTCGCAAATATTTCACTGAAGTGACTTTCTGTTGGGTTTTTCTAAAGAATATTGTCTTAATCCGTACTTTGTCTTCTGTTTGCTGCACGTTTTATATAGTAGGGTTCCTAAGTGGATCATGAGGGGAAAATAGGTGGGGTCTGCACGCGAGTAGTTTAGCGTTTTCGTGGTTGACCAAAACACAGCGAATGGTTAAGTATTTATCCGTAAAAATAGAAAACCCCACTTTACATTTAGCAAATAAGCAAGATTTGTCAACCCTAGTCCCATAACTGCCATTATTATTTATACGTTTAAAAAGCGAAAGAAAAAAGACGCTTTTCAGAGAAGTAGCTATAGCTTTCACATAACACCAGTTCCTGGTTTAATGTAAGTAAGTACCACATTCACGTTGTGGGTGATTCCTCTGCCTTTGTTTTGGTGGTTGCTTTGGATCTTGTCTGACTGTTTTGGATTGTATATAGTCAATGGACATAATTGTTTGTCATTTTACAAAATGGTTGCGCATTTGCACTGTTTTAATTCTGAATTCAATATCCTATAGTAAAGAAATAAAAAGTTGTGTTACCTTAATATTGGTTGAAATTGCTCTTCATTTGTATCAACATAGTTTCTATTAAATTTAAATCTGGGGTCTGTGCTGGCCACTCTGTCGTATTAATATTGGTTTCCATTACAAAATGTTGTGCAATTCGAGTTCTGTAAACCGGTGCATTGTCATCCATAAAAATATAATTGTTTTGAAGGAAATGCTGTGTAATTACATGCCAAAGATTTTCATCTGGTATATCTATATATTTCTGACCATTTATTGCACCTTCAACTTTGGTAATTATTCCTACCCCTTGATAGGTAATCCATCCACAGACCACTAAACTAATTATGTGACAAGGTGTAGGGCACACGAGTTGGGGGTTGTACTTTTCGTCGCCTTTTTTCCAAACATAAATGCAGTTATCACTTTCAAAATCTATTTGATTTTCATCGCCAAAAATTCAATTTTTCCACTGTCCCGCAACTGACCAATGTTCTCTTTCTTTGCACCATTTAATTCCTTTTTCTTGATTACATCTGTAACTGAGCATTGCTTTTTACTGGCAATCCGTTGATACCCTAAACTACTAATGTTCCTTGTGATAATTCTAGTACAAAATTTATGTGATTTTTGTTCATTAAATACACCAGTTATTTCCACCAAAGTTTGTCTTCTATTTGCTTTAGATATCCGTAAAAGCTGGTTTTTTGTCTGTTTCAATAAATAATTTTTTCTTTCCTCTACCAGTACGATTGTCAACAGCTGTTTTTCAAAATACTAACAATTGTGGTCCGAGGTATATTAAAAATTCATGCCAATTTTAAAGTGTTTCTGTTGTGTTTATAACTTTCTACAATTTTTTTCAGTTTACTTTCATATTTCTTCCTACCAGAAGCCATCTTTACATGCCAAAATTTTACGTGTAAAATCAAAACAACTTTTCACAGTACTTATAAGAACGTAATCTGCATTGATTTTAATATGGATGCAGTCACCCATGACGTAAAAATTACGCTGTCAAGTACAAATACAACGCCCTAATATAGAACACACGCGGTGTCCAAAGCGAACTCATTCAAGGTGACGATCAATTACATCTTTTGACTGTATGTCAAAAATCACTATATATTAAAATGCTGGTTTCTGGTTCACGCAAAGGAGAAGCTTTGACAGACAAAACAAAAATATCATCTGGAGAAAATGTTTTAGTTGTTTCTGAGTTCTCATTTACATGTTCTTGCTTGCGTTCATGTCAGCGATAGTGTTCTAAAGGACATTGTGTTCATACATACTTTTCCTTCTGTTTGCTGAACGTTTTATATAGTTGGGTTCCTTAGCGGATCATGAGGGGAAATAGGCGGGGCCTGCAAACGCGCAGTTTAGCTTTTATGTTTAAAAAGCGAAAGAAATAAGACGCTTTTTAGAGAAGTAGCGATGGCTTTCACATGAAACCAGTTCCTGGTTTAAGTAAGTACCACATTTACGCTGTGTGTGATCCCTTTGGCTTTGTTTTTGCTGGTTGCTTTAGGTCTTTCCTGACTGTTTTGGCTAGTATATGTGTAAAATATCACTATATTTTTAAATACTGGTTTCTTTGTTCACGCAAAGCAGAAGCTTTGACAGATAAAATGTAAATATCAGTTGGTTTCAACTTCACCTGACTAGAATGTTTTGGTTGTTTCAGAATTTCCATTTAGATGTTCTTGCTTTCATGTCAGCGAAAGTTTGTTTCTTTCGCAAATGTTTGACTGAAGTGCCTTTCTTATGTTTTTAAGGACATTGCTTTCATCTGTAGCTTTTCTTCTATTTGTAGACAGCTTTATATAGTTGGGTTCCGTAGTGGGTAATGAGGAAGAAATGGGTGGGGTCTGCACACGCGATTTTTCCTGTTTTACCTAAACCACAGCGAATAGTCAAATATTATTCATAAAAATACAAAGCCTTTTTCTAGAGTTAATAAATGATCAAGATTTGGGAACCCCAGTCGCATTACTGCAATCATTATTTATACCTTTAATAGGTGAAAACAAAAAGCGCGTTTTAGCGATAGATTTCACACAAAATCGGTTCCTGGTTTAATGTAACTGCAACTGTCACGCTGTGTCTAATATGTTTTGCCGTTGTTTTGATAATTGCTTTAACACTTGCTTGACTATATTGGGTGGGATATGTGTCCCGGTAGAATAGGAAATAAAATGTCATATAGTCAGTTTTTGTGTGTTTTCTAAATGTTTAGGGAGCACCGCAGCTGAAAAACATAGATACGTTACAACTGCTGTTAATTATATAGACTTAGCCTATTCTTTCTGCTGTGTGAAATGAAGAGAAACTAAATAAGAAACTGGCAAGTATGAGGCTTTCTAATTGATCTGACGGGACCGTTTTGGTTATCGTCGAGTTCTCGCTTGAATGCCTTTGAATGCATTGCTACTGGTATTTGTACAGAAATATTTTGGAATCTGTTTTTTAGTCACTGATTCACATGTATGGACACAATGTAGCCCACTAATCGCCGGCCTCGTCTTTAAAATAATCATATAATAAACAAACTAACTATTTTTCGATCTTTTTTAGATTATGACAGACAAAAAATATGCATCGATTCAAGTTTCTATTTGACCTGATACGAACATTTAGATTGGTATCGAGTTTCTGAAATGTTTTGCTTACTTTCGCATTCGTATTTGCATAGGTTTCTTCTTGACTTGACTCATAAATAGGAATATACTTTGCTCACTCTTTCTCTGGTGTAACATGAAAATAATATAAAGAAAATAACTGGCATGTATGACGGTTTTTACTTGACCTGAAGGGGCTGTTTCGGTTGTTATCGAGTTCTCACTTCAATGTTTTTTTCTTGTAATGCTAATGGTATTTGAACCGAAATATTTTTGGATATTTTTAAAATTACTGTGCAGATATAGCAATTTGCAACCAAGCTTCTTAAAAACTTGGCTCGTAAATAGTGATTGTTTTGTAACGTGTTAGTAGGGGGAAAACGGGGGTTTCAGGTCATTCAATCATCGTGACGTCATCAATCACGTGATCAATTAAGTCAATTAAGTCAATTAAGCCCGCTGTCACCTGTCAATCATTGTGACGTCATAGGCGTAAATAAAGGCGTCACCATGGTGATAATGACGTCATCAGTCACGTGACCAATGAAAAGCCAATGAAATCAATGAAGACAATGAAGCCCCGCCCACTTTCTGTCTATCATACTGTCTGGACCGGAAGTGACGTCATAGGCGTGGTCAGGGTAACGAATTGAAACTTTGTAAACAAAAGTGAACTTTGTAAACAAACTGTGTAAACAAACTTTGTAAACAAAATTTGTAAACAAACTTTGTAAACAAACTTTGTAAAAAAAACTTTGTAAACACAATTTGTAAACAAAATTTGTAAACAAACTTTGGTTATTTACATAATTGAAACTCACTGAAACTTTGTAGACAAACTTTGTAAACAAACTTTGTAAACAAAATTTGTAAACACAATTTGTAAACAAACTTTGTAAACAAAACTTTGTAAACAAAATTTGCAAACAAAATTTGTAAACAAACTTTGGTTATTTACATAATTGAAACTCATTGAAACTTTGTAGACAAACTTTGTAAACAAACTTTGTAAACACAATTTGTAAACAAACTTTGTAAACAAAATTTGTAAACAAAATTTGTAACAAACTTTGGTTATTTGCATAATTGAAACTCATAGAAACTTTGTAAACAAACTCTGTAAACACAGTTTGTAAACAAACTTTATAAACAAACTTTGTAAACAAAATTTGTAAACAAACTTTGGTTATTTGCATAATTGAAACTCATTGAAACTTTGCAAACAAACTTAGTAAACAAACTTCTTTTTTTTCATTTTTTTTCATTTCCCACACTCACTCTCTCCACACACACACACACCACGACTGAGCATTTCATTTCATAAGCCGCACAGGTATTTCAACCTTCTGATGGCAACTTTTTCCCCCACACTCTCTCTCCACACACACACACACCACGACTGAGCATTTCATTTCATAAGCCACATAGGTATTTAAACCTTCTGATGGTAACTTTTTCCCTCCACACTCTCATGCATACATACCAACACCATGATAAAATGTTTTGCTTATGTTGCTCTTTATACTCCATTATTCTTTTTTTTCGTTTGAAATGCAGTGTTTACTTAGAGAAAAAATGGCGTCCTACAACCTTCAATCATCATCAGCAGCATTTCGTCATCAGTGTATCAGACTGCCTAATCAGACTTCGTCATAAACAACGTAGACAGCGGTGTCTGGCTTTGTTGTTTTTTCTGAGGCAGCAGTATCTAGCTGCTTGGAGTTGAAGTGTGACCCTAAGTGTTATACTTGACCGATTTGTCTGAAAATTTCACTGTTTGATTCAGTTTTATATTTAGTTTTCACATAGTCATGGACTGGTTGCGCATCTGGCTGTATGTATCATGAATTCACCTTAAAATATGACAAGTTAAAAGTGGGATAACTTTTGTTATGATTGACCGATTTACATGAAACTTTCACTGTTTAATTCAGTTTTATATCTAAACAGTATGTTGTTGAACAAGTTGAACATGTTAAACATGTTCAACATGTTGAACATGTGCAACGTGAGCAACAACATGTTGAACATGTTGAACATGTTCAACTTGTTGAACATGTTGTTGAACATGTTGAACATGTTGAACATGTTGAACATGTTTAACATGTTGAACATGTTGTTGAACATGTTGAACATGTTGAACATGTTCAACAACATGTTGAACATGTTGAGCAACAGCTTGTTGAACAATTGTTGTACAATTGCTAAACAACTTGTTGAACAATAGTTTGACGTAAAAATTATTCAAACACATGTTTGAATGGTGGGGCGCGCGCCATTCCAACAACCACCTATGCAAACTACTGTAAACTAAGACATCAAACTGAATCCAACGGTGAAATTTTCATGCAAATCCGTCAACTATAGCGGAAGTTATCCCACGTTTTACAAAATAAAAATGGTGGTAAATATGCACACAGCCAGCTGAGCAAATAGCCTATAACTACTTAATGTTAAAACTAGATATAAAACTGAATCAAACAGTGAAAGTTTCATGTAAATCGGTCAATCACAACAAAAGTTATTCCACTTTTAACTTGTCAATTTTAAGGTGAATTCATGATGCATACAGCTAGCTACGCAACCAGTCCATGACTATGTGAAAACTAGATATAAAACTGAATCAAACAGTGAAATTTTCAGACAAATCGGTCAAGTATAACACTTAGGGTCACATTGCAACTCCAAGCAGCTAGACACTGCTGCCTCAGAAAAAACAACAAAGCCAGACACCGCTGTCTACGTTGTTTATGACGAAGTCTGATTACGCAGTCTGATTACACTGATAACGAAATGCTGCTGCTGATGATTGCAGGTTGTAGGACGCCATTTTTCCCTAAGTAAACACTGCATTTCAAACGAAAAAAACGAATAATGGAGTATAAAGAGCAACATAAGCAAAACATTTTATCATGGTGTTGGTATGTATGCATGAGAGTGTGGAGGGAAAAAGTTACCATCAGAAGGTTCAAATACCTATGTGGCTTATGAAATGAAATGCTCAGTCGTGGTGTGTGTGTGTGTAGAGAGAGAGTGTGGGGGAAAAAGTTGCTATCAGAAGGTTGAAATACCTATGCGGCTTATGAAATGAAATGCTCAGTCGTGGTGTGTGTGTGTGTGTAGAGAGTGAGTGTGGGAAATGAAAAAAAAAGAAAAAAAAAGAAGTTTGTTTACTAAGTTTGTTTACAAAGTTTCAATGAGTTTCAATTATGTAAATAACCAAAGTTAGTTTACAAATTTTGTTTACAAAGATTGCTTATAAAGTTTGTTTACAAAGTTTGTTTACAAAGTTTCAATGAGTTTCAATTATGCAAATAACCAAAGTTTGTTACAAATTTTGTTTACAAATTTTGTTTACAAAGTTTGCTTACAAAGTTTGTTTACAAATTGTGTTTACAAAGCTTGTTTACAAAGTTTGTTTACAAAGTTTGTCTACAAAGTTTGTGTAGAAAGTTTGTTTACAAATTTTGTTTATAAAGTTTGTTTACATATTTTGTTTACAAAGTTTGTTTACACAGTTTGTTTACAAAGTTCACTTTTGTTTACAAAGTTTCAATTCGTTACCATGACCACGCCTATGACGTACTTCCGGTCCAGACAGTATGATAGACAGAAAGTGGGCGGGGCTTCATTGTCTTCATTGATTTCATTGGCTTTTCATTGGTCACGTGACTGATGACGTCATTGTCGCCATGGTTACGCCTTGGTTACGCCTATGACGTCACAATGATTGACAGGTGACAGCGGGCTTAATTGAGTTAATTGACTTAATTGACTTAATTGATCACGTGATTGATGACGTCACAATGATTGATTGACCTGAAAACCCCGTTTTCCCCCTACTCGTGTTCAATCATTTTGGCTTTCTGTAATGGTCATCTAGAACCGCAGTTGAAGAAACACGGAAACTGCAAGTTGTGATATGGGTATAGCATACATGTACGAAAAGACTATGCATTTAAAAGTAATAGAAATAAAAGGTGAAGTGGTGGTTTTTATGCTTTCATTAATGTTCAGTTCGCTCGACGGTTAACCTTGGAGATTTGTTAGAAATGTTTGGTTGTAATATCTATCTAACACGTTTATTGTTTGAAGAAACTGCATTTGAAGGTCAGAAGAACAAACGATGCAAAGTTTCTACTTGACACTTCATGCGAACATTTAGATTATGAATTTTTTGTTTGCTTTCCCACTCGTGTTTGCATAGGTTTCTATTTGACGTGACTCATGAATTGTTATGGCTTCATAACTTTATATTCGGCTTTCATTATTGGTCTCTTTGCCTTGCGATTGAAAAGTAAAAAGGTAACACGCACGGACAGGAGTTTATAATTGGCATGATGCAGACGTGTAGGTTGTTTTCGAGTTCTCTTTTAAATGCAGCAGTAGGAACTTGCAAAAATATTTGGGTTACTACTTAACTTGGTACTTAAATTGTGATTGCATTATAATTTTTGTCAAATTTAATTTCGTCAAGTTTTATTACTAGTGATATTATTATTTCCATTTTTGGTAATTTCGCTCAAAAGTTTAAGAAGTATTTCGATTTGTTGGAATTTGGTTGTAATGTTGTTTAACACGTTCCTTGTGTTAAAAGACTGTATTTGAAGGACAGAAATAATATAATATGGCAAGGTTCAAGTTTCTACTTGACCTGGTGCAACCTGTTTAGATTGTTATCGGGTTCTAACATTTACGTAATCCAAAAGTTCTATGACTGTTGATCAACAGACAAGGAGTTCTATTGTTAAGCAAAAAGTTATTGAATAGTAAGTTCTATTACTGTTCAGTTTCCACCACTTATCTTCAGTGTTTATAAAGAAAAAAGGTTTTTGTAAATTGCATTTCTATGTTGTGAAAGAATGTTTTCCAGGTTTTACTCAAGGATTTAACGTCAAATAATGCTCAATTTATTTATTTTCATGTATGTCAGTTATTTAAAAACAATAAACTATGATTTAAATGATTTAAACAAACTGATTTATTCGTCGTTTCATTTCACTGGTTTCAAAGATTGTCTTGTTATTTTTGTGTTAAAATCAAAGTCATTTTTAAATAAATAAATACTCTAATGCTTTTAAATAAACTTTTAATAATAGTTTACTTGCTTGGTTTCATTTCACCGGTTTCTGTCACTAAAACTGGTTTGGGTAAATTCTTTTGTTTAAAAACCATTGTTTTGATACATATGCAAATGAGTCATAACGTCCTCGTACTGTTTCTGAAACACTCAAAACCAGCAATGAAGCATATTTTCTTCCTCAAACATATCCAATAATCTATATATTTCACACGATGTTTACGTTACCATCCCCCCATCACCACACATCCCTCATTTATTTTTTTCTATCTCTTTGAATAAAAAGCCCCCTAATTAGCTCAATCCAGTTTAGTTTTTGACACAACAAATTGTTTTATTTTACTGAATTTTCTATTTTCTGTCACTCTTTCAAGTCTTTCAGCTTTCATTCGCCAAAATTTTAGATTCAAATCTCCGATCAAAGCCCCTGTTTACAAGTGGATGTCAAAGAAATAGGAATGCCCGACACAACAAATGACTGTTGATCTATAAAGACCGACTGCGGGAAATACGTGAATGTAAAGCAAATACATATTGCCTAAAATAGCGCACTAGGGCGAGTTCTCCACATTTACCAACCGAAAGTTTTCAAGGGCTTTCAATGACCAAACTGCTCTGTCGATTTTAAAAATACCAGGGAGTACAATAAAGTACTCATTCATTTACATTGTCAACATGCATCTATCCTAAAATGCCATAAAAGTGCTCAACTTTTAGGGTCTGACTTCTTCGGATAATTCAATTGTTACTCAAAAACAATAAAGATTTATGTGCGACAGCAGCATGCAATTGTATTGTATTTTCGATTCATTCATTTCCAGATCTTATTTGAGTTTTACCACAGGTGTTACTTGTCACATGTTGCTCGTAAGAATCTCAGTTTTCTGATTAAAACTAGATTGGCCAGTGTTTTTGTTAAAACAAAAACGGATATGTCTCCCCCGCCCCCAGTCAGTCACGTAGAAAAACTTCGCAGTAAACATTTTCACTACATATGGGTTCTTCTTGCCATGTTTCAGCCTAATCCAACAAACTGTTTCGGAGACATCGCAACAATTATGGCCAAAAAAGTTTAAAATCAAAAATTGAAAAATTTGCCCAAAATACCTTTTCAATGGAAATGAAGAAAAACTTCGCAGTAAACATTTACACGTTTTGTGAGTTCTTCTTGCCAAGTTTCAGCCTAACCCAACAAACCGTTTCGGAGATATCGCAACAATATAGCCAAAAAAAGTTCAAAATAAAAAATTTAAAAATTCGCCAAAAATACATTTTTGGCGGAAATTAAGAAAAACTTCAGCCTAATCCAACAAACCGTTTCGGAGATATCGCAACAATATAGCCAGAAAAAGTTCAAAATAAAAAATTTAAAAATTCGCCAAAAATACATTTTTGGCGGAAATTAAGAAAAACTTCACAGTAAACAGTTGCACTATATGTGTGTTGTTCTTGCCACGTTTCAACGTAATCCAACAAACCGTTTTGGATATATAGCCTGCCAAAGTGAAAAAAATGCACGAAACCCCCCTCCCATGTTCAAAAATTTGCCAAAAATAGAATTTTTAAGGAAACGAAAAAAAAATACCACGGGCATCATCTAGACATGTACCCCAGTATGTATGTATGTTTTGAGAAAAATCAACTCATTAATTTTATAAGAACTCACTGCGGACAGACGTACGGACGGACGGACGGACGGGCCAACGAGAGGTATCTTATGTGATGGCTGCATTATGTGGTAGCATTTGATATGCCTGAAATGCATTAAAGTGGTGGGTCACGGACAAGATTATTTGGGAATAAAAAATACTTACGTGGTGCGGTTTATATTTGCCCGTGCCCCTATGTGGTTCACAGCAGGCGTCATGTTAGTGTCAATAATATTTTATATTTTGTGTGTGTCATTTGTAAATCAACGGAATTCTATATGTGGTACTTTACTGCATAAAGATATTTCAGAACTTATCTTTCACAACTGTTTTGTACAATTCCCTCTTGCAAACTTTGTTTGCAATTGGGTATAAGTTTTTAACTTTTCTGGAAGTTTCTGCCCTTTTTTCGTTTTTTTTTCTTCTTCCGTTTGGATGGTTTGCAGAAAACGCCTCCGACAGAGGGAGATGAAATACGGTACACGTGTAGAGGGCGACGAGGTCTCCGTGAACCCGCAATTTTTTTTTTTTGGACTTCAGCGATCAATGTCAAATTAAGGTCACTGACTACTCTCTCGAAAACGATTAGCGATTGAGCGATGTTGAGCTCATTTTCGAACACATGGGCTCAAAATACCGTTAAATAAGAAATGCTCGGTGACTTTGACGTTCTCGGTCACGATCAATGTCGAAACCGGAAGTTGACTAGTATCTCGACAACGATTATAGATACAGCGATTTCTAGTTCATTTTCGACCCTTTCCGCCAGAATAACGCCACTTAAGAATTTCCTCGGTGACCTTAATGTTCTCGGTCACGGCTAAGGTCAAAACGCGGAAGTTAACTATTATTTCGATTCGAGATACAGCAATTTTGAAGTCATTTACGATTCTTTCAGAATAAACAACGCTACATAGAGAGCTACCTCGGTGACCTTGACCTTCTCGTTTACGGTCACGATCAAAGACCGAAAGTTCCTCGGTGACCTTAATGTTCTAGGTCACGGTTAAGGTCAAAAAGCGGAAGTTGACTATTTTCTCGAAAACTTTTAGAGATATACCGATTTCGAGCCGACTGTCGACCCCTTGGGACTAAACAACGTTATATAAGAGGTACCCCGGTGACCTTGACCTTCTCGGTCACGGTCATGGTCAAAAACCAAAAATCGACTAACATGTCGAAAAGGGTTAGAGATATATCGATTTCGAGCTGACTGTCCATCCCTTGCAGCTAAACAACGTTATATAAGAGATACCTCCGTGACCTTGACCTTCTCGGTCACGGTCATGGTCAAAAATCAGAAATCGACTATTATCTCGAAAACTGTTAGAGACATACCGATTTCAAGCTGATTGCCGACCCCTTGGGGCTAAACAACGTTATATAAGAGGTACATCCGTGACCTTGACCTTCTCGGTCACGGTCATGGTCAAAAACCGGAAATCAACTATTATCTCGAAAACAGTTAGAGGTATACCGATTTCGAGCTGACTGTCGACCCCTTGGGGCTAAACAACGTTATATAAGAGTTACCTACGTGAACTTGACCTTCTCGGTCACGGTCGCGGTCAAAAACCGGAAATAAACTATTATCTCGAAAACGTTTAGAGATATACCGATTTCGAGCCTATTGTCGACCCCTTGGGGCTAAACAACGTTACATAAGAGGTACCTCCGTGACCTTGACCTTCTCGGTCACGGTCATGGTCAAAAACCGGAAACAGACTATTATCTCGAAAACGGTTAGAGACATACCGATTTCGGCCTGACTGTCGACCCCTTAGGGGCTAAACAACGTAATATAAGAGGTACCTCCGCGACCTTGACCTTCTCGGTCACGGTCATGGTCAAAAACGGTAAATAGACTGTTATCTCGAAAACTGTTAGAGACATACCGATTTCGAGCTGATTGTCGACCCCTTGGGGCTAAACAACGTTATATAAGAGGTACTTCCGTGACCTTGACCTTCTCGGTCACGGTCGTGGTCAAAAACCGGAAATCAACTATTATCTCGAAAACGGTTAGAGCTATACCGATTTCGAGCTGATTGTCGATCCATTGGGGTTAAACACGTTATATAAGAGGTACGTCAGCGACCTTGACCTTCTCGGTCACGGTCATGGTCAAAAACCGGAAACAGACTATCATCTCGAAAACGGTTAGAGACATACCGATTTCGACCTGACTGTAGACCCCTTGGGGGCTAAACAACGTAATATAAGAGGTACCTCCGCGACCTTGACCTTCTCGGTCACGGTCATGGTCAAAAACCGGAAATAGACTGTTATCTCGAAAACGGTTAGAGACACACCGATTTCGAGCTGATTGTCGACCCCTTGGGACTAAACAACGTTATATAAGAGGTACCCCGGTGACCTTGACCTTCTCGGTCACGGTCATGGTAAAAAACCGGAAATCAACTATTATCTCGAAAACAGTTAGAGGTATACCGATTTCGAGCTGATTGTCGACCCATTGGCGCTAAACACGTTGTATAAGAGGTACCTCCGTGACCTCGACATTCTCGGTCACAGTCATGGTCAAAAATCGGAAATAGACTATTATCGCGAAAACGGTTAGAGGTGTAGCGATTTCGAGCTGATTGTCGACCCATTGGGGCTAAACAACGTTATATAAGAGGTACCTCCGTGACCTCGACCTGCTCGGTCACGGTCATGGTCAAAAACCGGAAATCAACTATTATCTCGAAAACGGTTAGAGGTGTACCGATTTCGAGCTGATTGTCGACCCCTTGGGGCTAAACAACATTATATAAGAGGTACCTCCATGATCTTGACCTTCTCGGTCACGGTCATGGTCAAAACCCGGAAATCAACTATTATCTCGCAAACGGTTAGAGGTATACCGATTTCGAGCTGATTGTCGACCCATTGGGGCTAAACAACGTTATATAAGACGTACATCCGTGACCTTGACCTTCTCGGTCACGGTCATGGTCAAAAACCGGAAATAGACTATAATCTCGAAAACGGTTAGAGACATATGATTTCGAGCTGACTGTCGACCCCTTGGGACTAAACAACGTTATATAAGAGGTACCTCCGTGACCTCAGTCACGGTCATGGTCAAAACCCGGAAATCAACTATTATCTCGAAAACGTTTAGAGGTATACCGATTTCGAGCTGATTGTTGACCCCTTGGGGTTAAACAACGTGATATAAGAGGTACCTCCGTTACCTTGATTTTCTCGGTCACGGTCATGGTCAAAAACCGGAAATCGACTATTATCTCGAAAACGGTTAGAGGTATACCGATTTCGAGCTGATTGTCGACCCATTGGGGCTAAACAACGTTATATAAGAGGTACATCCGTGACCTTGACCGTCTCGGTCACGGTCATGGTCAAAAACCGGAAATAAGACTATAATCTCGAAAACGGTTAGAGACATATGATTTCGAGCTGACTGTCGACCCCTTTTGGCTAAACAACGTTACATAAGAGGCACCTCCGTGACCTCGGTCACGGTCATGGTCAAAAACCTGAAATCGACAATTATCTCGAAAACGGTTAGAGGTATACCGATTTCGAGCCTATTGTTGACCCCTTGGGGTTAAACCACGTGATATAAGAGGTACCTCCGTTACCTTGATTTTCTCGGTCACGGTCATGGTCAAAAACCGGAAATCGACTATTATCTCGAAAACGGTTAGAGGTATACCGATTTCGAGCTGATTGTCGACCCATTGGGGCTAAACAACGTGATATAAGAGGTACCTCCGTTACCTTGACCTTCTCGGTCATGGTCAAAAACCGGAAATCGACTATTATCTCGAAAACGGTTAGAGGTATACCGATTTCGAGCTGATTGTCGACCCCTTGGGGCTAAACAACGTGATATAAGAGGTACCTCCGTTACCTTGAT
This sequence comes from Protula sp. h YS-2021, assembly GCA_949752745.1. NCBI lineage: Eukaryota > Metazoa > Annelida > Polychaeta > Sabellida > Serpulidae > Protula > Protula sp. h YS-2021. The sequence goes on along the minus strand of OX457026.1, from coordinate 4,134,974 downwards.
TTTCTCGGTCACGGTCATGGTCAAAAACCGGAAATCGACTATTATCTCGAAAACGGTTAGAGGTGTACCGATTTCGAGCTGATTGTCGACCCCTTGGGGCTAAACAACGTGATATAAGAGGTACATCCGTTACCTTGACCTTCTCGGTCACGGTCATGGTCAAAAACCGGAAATCGACTATTATCTCAAAAAACGGTCAGAGATAGTGCTATTTTGAGCTCATTTCGACCTTTGAGCGCAAATAACGTTACTTTAGAAATGACTCGGTGACCTTGATGTTTTCGGTCACGGTCAAGGTCAAAAACTGGAAATTGACTATTATCTCGAAAACGATTAGAGATACAGCGATTCTGAGTGAGGTCATTTTCAATCCTTTGTGTGCAAATAACGTTTCTTTAGAAATGCCTCGGTGACCTTGATGCTCTCGGTCACGGTCAAGGTGAAAAACTGGAAGTTGACTATTATCTCGAAAACGGTGCGAGATAGAGCGATTTCCAGTTCATTTTCGACCCTTTCCACCCAAATAACGTTACACAAGAAATTCCTCGGTGACCTTAATGTTATCGGTCACGGTTAAGGTAAAAAAAACGGAAGTTGACTAATATCTCAAAAACGATTAGATATGTACCGATTTCGAGCTGATTGTCGACCCCTTGGGGCTAAACAACGTTATATAAGAGGTACCTTCGTGACCATGACCTTCTCGGTCACGGTCATAGTCAAAAACCGGAAATGGACTATTATCTCGAAAACGGATAGAGACATATCGATTACCGACTAGAGATAGAGCGATTTTTAGTTCATTTTCGACCCTTTCCCGGTTATACAGGGATTTTGGGTTCATTTTGGGCCCGTTGGACGAAAGCGATGATAAAGAAGAGATTACTGCTTGACTTTTAGGTTTTTGGTCATAATATAATACAAATATTTTCTTTGGTGGTTTTTGCAAGTGGGCCAATTCCGCTATGTAGCGGATTCTTTCTAGTTTTAAACAAATTGTTTGTCTGTTTAATGTTTGTTTCGTGTTTAACGTTCCACTCACCAACTAGGATGGGTATATCAGGATGCACTTGCTAAAGAAACAAGTGGGGAAAAAAGAAGGAAGAATGAAGAAATGCATGGAACAGAGCGCAGTGGGTGTATTCTTAAGACTCTCCCCACCCCACAGCGGGATTTAAACAAATGCTGCTCTTCTTATTTGCTTTAGAAATTAGCTTTATAGTTGCATTATTTACCAACAGATGGCGTTACAGGACAGTTGATCTACGGACTTTGACGGACTCCCTTATGTGGTTTGTTTTGTGCTCAATGGGTGCTTATGTAGCTACCTCATAAGAACCACCACATAAGGAACAAAAACCACATAAGTGACGGATGTACCGAAAATCCACCACATAACATAATCATTGTGGGCACGGACGGACAGACAGACGGACGGACGGACGGACACACCAAATGCTAAATATGTCTCCCTTAGGGGGAGACATATAATACAGGGAAAATAATAGGGGTAGAGGCCGAGGAAATACAAAAATATCCCTATAAGCTGTGTGGTATAACCTACACTGATTAAAAAGTAACTCTCTTAAAGGACGTTTTTTTGACAAAATACAGAATTAACGCTAAACGAATAGTGACACAGTTACCTTCAACAGTTCTTCTTTTCTTATTTGTGCTAAGTTGTTGCATCCGACAGCATCGTAATTCAGGTCAAAGCCGCGTTTCATATACCTTTTGAAGTGCTCCTCTGTGCAATACTACAAATCATATATAACAGATAATCATTAACCCAACTCTGACGGATTAAGGTGTGCAGGACAACAATTAATAGCATATTGGTGCATTATTGAAAACAGCCGGAAGTGATAATGTGTACTGTCTGTAGAAATTATGGGTGAATTAGTCCTTACGAATGAATTGCTACCGCTGTTATTAAATAAAAAAGATTGATAATAGTTGCCGTATAATGGTATTCATTAAGCACTTTTTTCAAAAATGTGTTACATGCTATTTCTTAACTTTTATCATAATCCATTTAAAAAAAAACATTAACTACTACTTCATAATTTTAAGCTCTTTGTGCCTAATTTAGAAAATATGCGTATATACACTTCAAGGAAACCGTTAAAACATACACCCTGAACAGATAATATAAATGAATGTGTGACTGCTATCCGTTCAAGCTGGTACTGTACCTCTCGGGAAAAACTATATGTAAATTATCTACGCCATTCCACGGTGAACCGACCAAATTCGCTGCAATATTGAAATATTTAGGTTTAGTATCCAGCTGCACAAGATGTGGGATGAAGGAAGGGGTGCCCCTATGGAAAATATTAATAGCAACGGTCTCGTCTGAGAACACAACTCAAAAGATTCTATTACAGAGGTTAATTAGGACACATCTATCAAACCATGTGTTTTAATATGTTTTCAATGTTTTGTGTTCTCGTTTTATGTTTATGCTGTACTACAACCCCTCCAGGAGCATAACAAATGTTTCGTATTGCTAATTAAAATAACATGGAACATGAACGACCTTAAAAAATCTCACTTAATGCACGGAGTTTGCGCGATTTTAGAAAAATGAATAGCAGTAATGACGTTCCTGAAAAATCGCAAAGCAGATATACATTTGGCACAGGAGACACATGTTCTTGAGAATGAAACTGTTGCCTGGCATAGAATGTGGAGAGATGGCCTTATATTTATTATTCAAGGAAATGTTCGAAGTTCTGGACAAGTCTTTTTACTGAGTAAAAACTGGAATATAACTTCTCACATCAAACTTCTAAATGACCGCATACACGCTTTAAAATTTTAAAGATTTGGAAATTATGTTACTATACTGAATATGTATGGGCCGACTGTTGACTTTAAGAATATTGACTTGAAAATTACCAAGCTGATTAATAGTCTGCCTCGCCTCAAAGGGACTTAAGCTTGTGCGGCAGAGTTCTGATTACAAAAACCTTTGGTATCTGTAATCTTCTGTACTATGTGGCCACGTTTGCATATCGAAAAAATAGGGTAAAGGAAATTTTGTTAGAAATTACGAAATTCTCTTGGAGATATAAACCACCTAAAATTAAACATTTTGTAATGATAGGTAAGTATGATGAGCGATCAATTCAGTTGGTGTGGAATCACCGTGTGAGGCATAAAAGTTAACGTGGTTGGAACGGATTTTAGCAGAAAAAGGGTGCCATGACATAGCTAACAAATAGTTTAGTAAAATAGAGGGTCTATTTCTATTTCTTAGGTGTAATTGCAACTTGAATAAGCTACCGTGGTTGCCAGTATTTTACAGGACAATCTTTGCATACGCCCCAAGATTATGGAAGTGGAAAATGCAGAATTTTTCATTTGAAATAATTGCCATATCCTAATTAATGGTAAAAGTATCTTTTACAAGGGTTGGTTGGAGAAGGAAATTGTCATTGTGCACGATCTTCTTGGCGATAATAAACAATTTCTTTCTTATCATCAGTTTGTGCAAAAATGTAATATAAATATCAATTTTGTGTTATATTGCGGAGTGATTCAAGCGGTAAAAAGCGGTATCTCGCCAGCTTGGCTAACAGATGAGAGAACCCATCCAACCTTCCACAACAACAGCAACAGTTCTAATGCGATAGACGGAAAAGATATAAAGAAACTGAAAAGCCGCTACTCAGATGGCAAAATGGCATATTTCCCATCAAATACCTACGACGTGTTATATAATAGCATAATATTAGCTAGAAAATGCACCACGGAACAAATAATCCTTTTGTGAATATTGTAAAAGTGATATAGAAGACACATTAATTCACTCACTTACAACTCATTGTAAACTACTAAATCTTGGATAAAAGCATATTTAGGTCTTTATCTCTGACCGAGAAATAACATAAAAAACATGAATGCCTTGCTTTATTTTGGTGTAAAGCAATGAATCTTATATGCTTGATTCTTAAGCAGTACATTTTCAACGCAAGAGGAGCCATGCAAACTTTCGTGACAACTGTTGTGGCACAAAAAATATTTCAGAGAATAATAGCGAATAAAAATGTTATGTCGCGGGAAAGTTTTCAAAACAAATGGTTCGCATATGGAAACGTTCTGGAACAAGCGATGAAATACGAGAAACTGGTAATGAGCTAGTACTATATTTTGCCTAGGTTAAGAACTTGTGGAGGAGAGCACACCACTTTGTTTGATTGAATATGTTTGTCTTTTTAGGCAATCTTTTGTTTCATTTTTACTCATCGATTCATTTGCTTTGTTTTTCTTTTGTTCGAGATGTTAACATCTGTGTTCTAAATACTATGTGATACTGCTTAATATCACATAGATGAAAGATATTCAATGGATCGTTATACATATGTAAACGATAGAAATCAAAGGAGTCAGTCCTTATTCAAATATTCAAGCGACTTTTAACGGAACAAAGGGATGCTGTGCCATCTAGCGAGATGTTACCTGTATGTCTGTTAAAAGAGAGCATATCGTTGTGCGATTGATAGTGAAAGAGAATGTGGCGTTAATTCGAAATTTAATGATTTTTTTAATTTCACGTAACATGATGTCATCGATGACATAACACCCACGAAAACATGATATTATCGACATCATGATATCATGTAAGGTTCTTCCATAGAAACCGATCTGAATTCTTGTCCAATAAATAGTGTGTCTACAAACAACCGACACAAATCAATATACAACGACAGTGACGCAAGGTATGTCGGCTATCACTAGCAGACAGGCAAATGACCATAACAGAGATTTTCATTTCAGAATCCTCCTTAAAAAATTGATTCATCTTATCAATAAAGGATATTTAAAAAAACATTGCGAATCGACATTTGTGATAACCCCATACATCCCAGAAAGATATCTACTCATCACATATTAGTACCAAAATAACACACTCACTACCACCACGATGTGGAACCACTAAAAGCTAAATATCCGCGATGGAAGTAACAACGATGCAATAATAGAAACATTTTAAAATGATAACTTTGATTTTTTACTTCTTATAATATTTTAAAATATTTCAAGTTTGTTTCTAAACTCTGTCAATATTTTTGTCCGGTAGATGTCTATAAAAGGTTTCTTACCGCACACTTGTTATTTTTATGAGCCTTGCATCTATACCTCCACTCTTTAGAAATCTTGCTAAACATTTCTTCAGCGACTTTTTCCATGTGTGGGATGAGCCCTTAAGCATATATCATTTCATATATAAAATGCAAACAAAATGATTTTTAGAATAATTGTTTGAGGTTTTATGGAATAAAACTAATCAAATATAATCTAAAACATCAGTGCCATACGTATTTTGAGCTGAAAAGGATTCATGAAACTATGAAAGTTCCGCTCAGAATTCTTACAGCCATAGCATTAAGAAATAAATTAGATATCTTCAATGGCATATCCCCCATGCGGTAAACGATGACAAGATTAGATGCTTTTGCAATACAATCATAAATTAGGAATCACAATGTAATCATACATAAACTTGCAAGTAAGAAATGTGTATATTTCTTACGAGATGCAACAAAACATGCGGCAATGTGCAACTTCATATGGTTCCACACAGCTTCCTTTCTGAAGTCATCTGTTGTTCTGTTGCCCGTTTCGTTTACCTGTATAAAAACAAAGATATCAAGGTCATTCACAGTTTAAGTACAAACATTTTTATTTGATTCTCATATCTATCTTTTCCATGGCAAATAATAGCCATCATAGATACTGTTACCAGCTGAGATTAAAATGAGAGATTTTAATTCCCTGGTAGCCTGCAGTCCAAGAAAAGTCCAAACAGAGCAACATAAATCTCGCGACCTCTCCCGTCTCGCAATTTTGGCTCGATATCAAAGGAAAAAATTGTAATAGAAAACTACATTGAGAACAACCAGAGGGAATTTATAAGAAAAATAACTTTGCACGGGATAGAACAAAATAGTAATGTGGAATTAGTGATTCGCATAAAGGAATCACAGCACAACAGCGACAGCAAAACAGTTCTGTCACTTACTATACTTTGTTCTGATGTGACTTTAGACTCCGAAGTTCGTTCCACACTCAAGGAAGCCATGCCTTGGTCCTTCAGATTACCTGTGTGCATTTTCAATACAATTTACGGTCAACCAGATTTATAAGAACTAAGATATTGCAGAACTGTTGCAAGAAATAGCTAAAAATATAAATGAGCCTTTTTAATGGAATGATAATTCTTGTTGTAAATCAAAAGGAACTCACTAAAATACGCTTTAAACAACAAACAATTTCTTGTAATAATATTACTGATTTCTTCTAAACATTTTGGCTATCTTTGGGAAGCGCGCTTGGTCTATAAAAGGGTTATAGTGTACGGGTTTTTAGGCCTCTTAATAGATCACGCCCCCCCCCCCCCCAAAAGGTGAATTTGAAAAAAAATGTTCCAGATATTTAGTAAAACAGAATACCTACTGCTTAAGAACATTCAGCTCGTCTTGAAATTAAATAAAAAAATTGTACGCGATTGGTTGAAAAGCAGATTTTGTTATGTTTAACGTTTAAATTTTTCAGAAAAATGAGGAAATACTGAGGAAAGTCGAGCAAAAATTATTCATCAAAGACCAAAGTGGCATTTAAACTACAAGAGAAACAATGCTCGCTACCAGCCAAAAGCCTAAGCACTTTATGCAAATTTAGCTTCAGAATTCTAAAAATCCCATTATAAATCTTAAGTTTTCACCAAGCAAACATTACAATATCAGTACACAGTTTAGTAGTGACAAATTAAAAATCAAAACGGTTCTAGTGTAGTAAAAACGAGAGAACTGGTCTCACTCCCACCCCCCTCCCCCCCCCCTGGGCGATAACTTGTGATGATGGGGTGGTTTTTCGTTTCAGATAATTCTGATCAGTTTTTATTTTCGGACCCCACACCCGCCCTTTCCTAGAAGACAATTTGTGATCATCGGATAGTTTTAAGTTTCGGACAATTCCTTTTCTGAGACAGCTGTGTATCTCTCAGGCATTTTAAATGCCACGATAGAATATCTTGACTTAACGCATGATGGCATGAGTGAACCCGTTTGGTAATGTGTTAAGCACTCTGTAAAGTTGACTGACCCACTCCTCCCTAATTTGATATTTTTGGATGTTTAACTGTTTTAGACTTTACAACTTTGAGCAACTTTCGTTTTTCGAGCTATCCACACCCCTCAATTTGTGATTTTTGCATGTTTGCACGTTTCAAACAAATCTGATCAACATTGGTACTTGGAAGTAGAGTATAAAAGACAGACCTGCTGCTTTCAACAGCACATAGCTTTCTCAGCACTTGAACGATTACAATCATTTCTTCATCAGATTGCTCAGGAACAATTTATATGATGGCTAATTTCAAGATCAATGCTACCAGCAGTGGAAGATGGTCAGTATGGTCGATTCATTAGAATCAAAGGAAATGATAACTGGATTGGATTATCTTATTCTCTCTTGAAGAGAGTGAATGACAACTTGGAGAAGCTGCGCATGATTAACTTCAAACTGTATTTTTTTTTAATTTAAGCGTTTATAAATGATAAATGATTTCGTTCAACAACATGCGCTATTGCAGCTTTGTATGCAGGTCTTAATTTGAAGGGAAAGATTCTACTTACTAAATCAACTTCAATGATAAGGAATGGGTAACTCTGGTGGACGTAATGCCAGAAATAAACTGCATGTTACATGAGGAGTCACGATCAACATCCAATCTTTTTTCTTGATGAGAACTGTACGGAATGTCATGGTTAGTGACCATAGTCCAGTTAACTAAGCATAACATATGAGAAGGAACAGAAATGGAGTTGAGTAATGCAAATATACAGAACCAGCTTGGATTAATATGTACATACTGTGCTGCTGAAGGATACGTAGAAGACGATGATTGCCACTGCACAGATTTGACTGTAACTTACGTGAACCTGAAAACTTTTGCGGTAAATGTGAAGCTTCAAAGGTGGACGAGGTGCACACAGAGGAATGGCCAATGTATTGAGAAGAGTGACACTATAAAAGAACTGTTGGGTAAGGGGTATACCCATATATATTCTATAGATAACAAGCAGTAAAGACGTGTTTATTGTGAAAAACATAGATGTTATTTTCAAACGGATTTATGACTTTATGATCGATGAACTGACTCGCTTTGGATTTGAGAAAGAACAGCTTTGGTATTTAGATACCTTTTGGGACTTGGCGCACTACAACCTTAATAGAATTGAATTGCACAACAAGTTTATTGAAAAGTGTTATGACACTGGAATAGAAGAAGCAGAGGACTTTGATTTTGATTCTGCATTTTACTTTGTTCGTACTGATGTAGGGGTGTACTCTCGCGTGGTGAATTAATTAACAGATTGTTTTACAGAGCAGTGAACCAAGACAGCATCTCAACCCCTTCTTCACAGACGTATAGGGATATTGGATGATGTCTTCAAAGTTAACTATACTAACTTTGTGTTTTCTAAACTTCTTTATTTTGAATCTGACTGGGGAGATATGCATAGACACTAGGAAGCTGTTCGAAGGACAATTCAGTGAAATCGTAACATCCAATATTTTGTGAGTGAATATGAAGAACTGAGGAACTGATCAGCTGACCTCGTGCTAATTTTGGCTGCTAGAATTATTTTACATTATGATGATAATGTTTCTCTGTCAACGGATATATCTGAGCTTGTCGTGTTCAATAATGGACGAGCTGAATTGAATACAGATATTTATAAAATGTTTGAAGAACATTAAAGTGTGTATAAATGGTAGTGCATAATATAATATTTCATTCGTAAAGTTATTCGCATTTGTATGCCAATAACAGTTTTGCTATGTGAATTATTGCTTTCATTTCAAGTTAATATGGTGACGTAGAAAGACTACTTAACCAATACTTATTTTAAATCTGGAATTTCTGGAGGTAATAAGTCATACAAACTACTGAAACAAAACAAACAACCTGTAACAAAAAGTGAAAATTTGGTTACAAGACCAAGATGCTTTTATTTTACTTCAACCAATGAAATATAGATTTAAACGACAGCGTGTCATTACCCGTGGTATTGATGATATGTGGGATAAGGACTTGGCAGGAGTAGCTTGCATTTCACAGCATAATGAAGACAATAACTTTCTACCCATTATCATTGATATATTTTAAAAACACTTGTGGGTACAACCTATTCCAAACAAAAGTCATACTAGTGTCATTCAAATCGTTCAAAAGATTTTGTTTAAGAAACAACAAAAAGACCCATAATATTGAGGTCAGATAATGGAACAATTTAAGAACAGATGGGTAAAGCAATCTCATGCATCCACTATTAAGAATGAGATGAAAGCCAACATTAGCTGAAAGAGTTATACGTACTCTAAAAAGCATGATGTATCGCTATTTTCTACATCGGCAAACGTATCAGTATACAGATGTTTTTCAAGACTTAGTCTACAATTATAATCATTGATCTCATGGATCCTTATTAATCACCGGTAAATATTACCAAGAACATTGAATCCAAAGTGTAGAAGCAAAAGCATATTGATAAATTGAAATTGATATCAAAGAAAAAGCCAATACCCTACAAGTGTAACATTGATGAACATATTTTCATTTCACACATGAAATATGCATTTCAAAGAGATTATCATGTAAATTCAACACAAGAAGTTTTCATTGTCACACATTGCTGTAAGAAGTAAGGAATACACTTATATCGTATTTAAGACTTCTTAGACGAAGATATTGATTGTCACTTCTATGACGAATTACAAGTTGTTACAAATGACATTTAATCCATATATAAAATTGAAGACACGAGAATCCGAGGAGTTATAGAATAATCTGTCAAGTGGTTGGGCTGGCGAAAGAAATTTAATAGTTGAGTTAAGGAATCTGAAATTCAAGCACCATAAAACATAAATTTACATGGTTGGATTCTGGACGAACACGTAGTGAAAACACGTCTCTTATGATCTGAATCATTGAACAAATGTTATTCAACCATTTCCTTAAAATATAAAGTACAAAGGCATGAAAGGGGTGACATTTCATTAAGATATTCCAGAGGATATTGAAGAACATATCAATCCAAAACAGAATAACTTGCTACTTACTGATGATCTCGTGACCAAATCTCATGGCGATGACCGTATGGCCAGACTGTTTAGGGTTGGAAGTAGTCATAAAAATCTAAGAATTATTTTCATCGTACACAATTTATTTCACCATAGAAAGGAAATGCGTAATATTAGTTTAAATACATATTACATTATTCTCTTTAAAAATCCAAGGGATAGTCAACAGATTAGAACACTGAATCGACAAAAGTATCCAGGGAAATCTCAGGTTCTCATTGAGGCATATCAAGATGCTACAAGCAAACCTCATGGTTATTTATTTATTGGTATATAACCAAAGACAGAAAATAGATTACGTATTCGCACTGGTATTCTACCAAATGTGTCACATTATGTTTCTCTGAATAAAATAGTGCATGAAGAAGAATTACAACAGTTTAGTATTGAACGTCAAGATGTCCAGACGAATTCAAGCAAATCAGCCATTTTTTCATTTATTGGCACGTAGAAGTTATAAACGACGTTAATTCTTATGAAGCAAGCTACAAAAGATGAATTAGCCAGTTTATTTGAAATATGTTTGAATATATTGCATGGGCATTTACCATTGAAGTCTCATGTGTATAGAAAATTAAAGCGTGAACAACACACTATTCGACAACTGGCTGATAAGCTTAAAAAGTTGATTACTTAAAAAGGTGGATCTATTGGAGCCAATGCAGGAATTGCACTTCAATTATTAGCTCAATTATTATTAAAATGAAGCATGCATTGAAAATGGTCCTTATTCTTGAATCAGAATATAGAAAAGTATTGTCAAGTCAACCTTCAAATGATGATATCAAAGCTAAAGTGAATAAACTTTTACAAAGAAACGAAATCTTGAAATTCCAGTGGAAATGTCTCAACTTCATGGTTATCATTTACGAACTATTCATTCACAACAACAACGAGTCTTCTGCATCAGCTAATGTGGCAAAGTCAAAAACGTCACAAAGTTAACATTTCTAAACCATTTTCAACCCATATGTCATGTGCAAGAAAACAACTTTTGACAGAACTTAAGAAATACGGTACAAGAAAGACAGATAAAAATGAACTTGTGTTAAAAACTGGAGAGTGGAAAAAATCCAACATTATTGATTTACTAACAGAAGCATTGATTTGCTAAAAGAACCATCACGAGACTGTTTATTCAGCAAACTGTAGACGCTAAAAAATATTTCATAAACTTTCTTTGGCAAAAAAAAAACTCGTGACGATATTACAAAAGAGATAAAAGAACGTCAAGAAAGGCAGTTTCCAGAAGGATGGGAAATTTTTAACATGGTTTAAAGAGTCATCGTGTCGATGTCAAGTAAATGAAAATAAAAATCATATTACCGTAAAAATATGGTTTGTAAGTGTTTGTTGTCAGGGGGAAGCAGTAGACAACAATGTAGATCATGCAGGCAGAGGGGATGACGCGTGCCATGCATGAAGTAATGTATATACACATCCAGTCCTTCCACGCGCTTATACGATTTAACCATCATGTAGTCAACAAATTTTACATTACTTTATCCAGTAATGCTAGCATGAACCATTATCCTACTAATAAGGCCTCTAATTATCAAATTTGTTTGCCTCGTACCTTATATTTGAAAGGAAAATATGAAGTGGTCTAGCTGAAATTCAATACCCACACACATGGACGACAACGAGGCAAAGAATAGACTACATTCTTGACTATCGATCATCATTACATGCGTTTCATGAAGTTACCATTCCATATGGTTACTATAGATCCATACCTGAAATATGTACTGCAATAAATGAAGAATTACTAAGAGCTATTACTAAAAACTCTTTTCGGTTAAAGTATGGTAAAACTGTACGAAGAGTTTCTCTTATTTTGAAATATAATTATGATACTGTCTTTTTTACTGGATTAGCTGAGCTTTTATGATTTATGACAAATAAACGGTATAAACAATATGGTCCTGATGAACATCAAGCAGATGTGAAACATGGATTTTATACACTTTATGTGTACTGTAGTATTTGCGAGCCACAAATAGTTGGAGATCATTATTTTCCTTTACTACGTTCTGTTCCCATTGAAGGTGCTGATGGTGACATTATTTTGAAAGCTTATAAAGAACCTCATTACGTACCTTTTAACACATCAAAATCTGACATTATAGAAATGAATAATAAGGATGACACAGGTCATAACGTTTCATTTCAAACTGGAAAAATGATCTGTAAACTTCTTTTTCGACAAAAGACATTATGAAAGCATTGTAAAAGTATACAGACACAATCCATCAGGAAACCGCAACCATTTCCTTCATCAAGTGAGTGGGGATTTTTCAGAATTTAAAGGTGCACGCATACAATATGGAGATGGTATTGGTTCGTTTTTGGGAGCATTGGCCCGTAAAGCTCTTCCTCTCATATAGGCAGGAGCTAACATATTAAAAAGGCTGCAAAACATGTATTTAAAGCCGTGACTGGTCGTGTAGCTCAAGAAGTTGTTGGGGTTAAAATAAAAGAAGTACACCAACGAAAGTTGTTAGAAGGCGACAGAAATGAAAGGAGCAACATCAAAAGATATATTTCGAAAAAAGGAAAAAATATCAGTCATACATAATCATTCTTGTGGATGTAGTCTTTCTCCATTGGAATGGTTACACCGCCAACGCAACTGCTGTAGAAAAAAAGTTATAATGTAGACTATCAACCACTCACTGGCTTTAGAGATAGTGCTCCAATAGAATTTTATGTTCCTGCTAGTACAGAAGAATATTCAGATTTAAAGAACAGTAGACTTCATATTGTATGTAGCATTGTAAAGCGTGATAGAACAGTGTGTGGTGTAGATGAGAGCGTAACGTCCATCAATGATTTGTTTTATGGGTTATAGTCCAATATTGAATTATTTCTGAAAGATCGATTAATTTCACATAATAACAATCCCCATGGTCATGACAGCATCATTTCTCACCTCATTCATGACTCTGAAAAAAATCTCAGTTATGAACGCTCCATGCGTCTCATCTGAAAAATTACTGCTGGATCAATGAATGCTCATGATTTGAAATTAGCTAATCATGGAAAGGTTTTCATGTAAATGCTGAAGGTGGTGAAATAGTTCAAGCAGCAAAAAATGGTTTACATAACATCTAATTGTATTCGCGTCCAAGCCCTGAGTTAATGCTTACAGGTGCCTTAAGAGTAGATTTGTTTCGGCGGGATCGTGATCTTCCTAATGGCATGAGTATGAAATTGCGTTTCCATAGACAAAAAGATGAATATGTATTGATGGCTGCAAATGATACCTTTAAAATAGAAGTGAGAGAAGCGTTTTTAACCATTCGCAAAGTGAGGGCTAGTCCAGATATTCAGCTAGGACATATAGACGCATTGATGAAAACTCCTGCCAAGCTTCCTATTACCAGACAATGATGTAAACTTTTAACCATTCCCGCTGGATGTCAGTCTTTTGTGAAAGCTAACATCTTTTTGGGGTCAACTACTAAAACGTATTGTTATTGGAATGGTTCATAATGAATTCTTTTCTGGAACAGTTTTGAGAAATCCATACAATTTTGAATATTTTGACGTTAATTATATGCAACTTTACACTGATGATGAACCAATCTTATCCAAACCTCTCAAACTTACCATTAATGCAGAAAAAATATCTTGATGCTTTTGAAACTCTTTACAAATCTTTTGACAAATTGAATGATGAGAAATGCTCTATCATAAAACGAGAAGATTGGCCTAGAGGTTACTCTTTGTTTTCTTTCGACTTAGCATCTGATTATGATGTGGATGACCATTACGCCCTTATCAAGCATGGAAATTTGCGACTAGAAATAAATTTTAGCAATGCCTTGCAAAATACAGTCATTGTCATAGCCTATGCTGAATCTGACAGCATCATTGAAAACCGTGCAAATCATAGTATTCAATTGGATTATGAATCATGAATTCGAAGCAGACAGATGCCATACTGATCCCTGTTGTCATAACAAAAGACTTATTCCACGTAGTGTTCTCTGAGGATCAACTGCCAGCATTACAGCAAGGAGCCTATGTCATCAACACAGACAATCATGATGAACCTAGCGAACATTGGGGTGGCGTGTACGTTGACATAGTTGTGGAATATTTTTACTCTTATGGAGTCGCACCTATAGATAATCGTTTAGCAAAAGTTTTAAGTAATATAAAGTTTATATATAATTTCATGCCATTACAATAGCCCATTTCCAATGCTTGTGGTTTTTTGGTGTATATTATATATTACATAGAGTTTGAGATCATACTATGCTTGATATTGTGGATGTATTAAAAGAAGTGAGTATACTCGAGGCCACCGTGCGGGACCCAAAGGTATTCATAAATTTAACACATTGTTTTAGTGCTAATATTTGTTCAGGTCAAATATAGAATTGGTCAAAAACAAGGTTACGAACAGGAGTCGAACCCCTAGGTTCTTGCTTTCATGCTTGTGGTCTGACACTGTACCAGCCGAGCCACTCGGGGTCTGCGGTAACCTGATATGTTCAATACTGACCAAATGGTTAGAACGTGCACTTCATGGGTGGACGAGTTCATAATATCGGATTTTATTCAAAATATCAATAATGAGGATGTACACGTCAAAAACAGCTTGCGCCTTAGGACATAATGAAATTATAGTTGCATAAACAATTCATCCCTGCCTGCCTGCCTCTCCCCCCTTAACCCCTTTACTCCATCTAGATTTATGCCAAACACTCGCAAAACCTAAATGCATTTTATTATTCCTAAAGGCATGAGCGTGAATGAGTAATTATGGCAAAAGATACATTCGCACGATGGTTGTATCCTAGAAAATCAACATATACTGTGTTTAAATATTCGTCAAAACGAAAAAGGTCCATTGGCCTAGTGGTCAATACGCGTGACTGTGAAGCAACGGTCCACGGTTCAAACCCCGCATGGAATAGTTATTTTGATGTATTCTGTTTTGCAGTAGTGAAAACTCCTTATCCGTCGGGCAAAACTAAATTTAATACAATCTCTACTTGATTATTGGTTAACTCCCCGTGATATTAACTTTTCTGCAAATATTATAGAAATAATCCCTGGTTACCGATTCGATCAGGGTCTTGCAGTGGTGAATACCTCCTGCCGCCTCATGACCTAACCTCCTCTCTCTCCCTCTCTCTCTCTCTTTCTCTCTCTCTCTCTCTCTCTCGCTCTCTCTCTCTCTCTCTCTCTTATCTCCTAACCCCCACCTCTCTCGCTATCGATGTTTATATCTCCGATGCTATATACTTAGCGCTCTCTTCACTCACTAAACCACACACCCATACACTCATTTTATTCATACTTCCTGTATCATACAATTAGTTTCCCTGAAATCGATCCATACTGAAACAACCATTTGCTGTAAAATTTTATATAATGTGGCTGCCTGCCAGTATCAGCCTATATATATATAAATACTTAGATATCAATTTATATATATATATGGGCGCTTTTTTGTGTAAATAATATGTTAGTTGTTCGTTTGTTCTGTCATTTTTTGTTATTTTTTATAATGGCGTATTTGAGTGGTACAAAAAATGTTGACACAGCCATGGAAAGGTTACGAAATAATGAAGCTTATTTAAGTCCAGTTTATCAATTAAATTAATATCTAAAAACTGTCGAGGGTTGGCCGATTGTAACAAAAGAAATGAATTACTCCACTGGATAAAAAATAGTAAGTACTGGGAATTTGATTTCATAATGCTACAAGAAACACATAGTGAAGAGAAGGACATTCGGAGTTGGGAAAAAAGTGGGCTACGTTTAGGAAACACGATAAGCTCATTTTTCGCATGGCTCTAGTAAAAGTAAAGGGGTATTAACTATTGTTAAAATAATTTTTGTTAAATTTATTTCCAGCGAATTTGTAAGCAAGGACGGTAGAGCTGTCGTTATTGACCTAAAAATTGAGGAAGAGAGCTACTCCATATTCAACATTTATGCACCAAATCTAGAATGTCAAAAAGAACAACAGGAGTTTTACGATCGAATCGGTAACATGATTCAGGAAAGAGAGGAAAACAAAATAATAATTGGTGGTGACCTGAATGTTATCTTAGATGGCAATTTGGACAGAACACCGATAAATACTAAGACATATAAAGGGGTGGAAACAATTAAGGAACTTATGGAAAGATACAACATAATTCATCTGTGGCTGATAAAAAAACCTGGGGAAAAACGCTTTACTTGGCGTAGGGCAAAACCAAATTTAATACAATCACAAATAGATTATTGGTTAACTTCCCGTGACATTAATTTTTCTGCAAATATTATAGATATAATCCGTGGTTACCGATCCGATCATAGTGCTTTTGTGTTATCTGTAAAAATCCCTAACTCTGAAAGGAGCCGTGGTCCAGGTTATTGGAAATTTAATGCAAATTTATTAAGTGATACCGAATATGTTCAAAGCATAAAAGCTCTTGTCTTGAAATTCGCACATGAGTTAAGGCTTTTGGACCCGCATCTTAAATAGGAATATATTAAGCATGAAATAAGAAAAGAGACCATTAGGTACTCAAAACAAAAATCATATACCAAGAAATTGGAAAAACAAAATTTGATAAAAACTTTAGAAACTCTGTATACCAGTCTTCAGAAGGGAAATATCAGCCAAAATGAACAAGACGAAATCTTTAGTGAAATCAAAACAATTAATATGGAGCTAGAGCATATAGAGAGAATCAATTCCATGGGACATTATATCCGTAACAAGGCATATTACCTAGATCATAATGAAAAAAAATTCAAAGGTATTCTTTGCAATTGAGAAAAGAAATTACGAACAGAAACATATTAAAAGGCTCATTGACAAAGATGGGAAAGATGTAGAACAACCCCATAAAATATTAGAGACAAGTGATCGTTTTTTTTTAAATTTTTACCAAAAGAATGACGAAGTGTCAAAAGCTTTATATGACTATTTCTTCGAGTCTAGAAATATTTCCAAGATACCCAAAGTGCATGCTGAAGTGCTTAATACTGAATTAACAAGACAAGAGCTTTTAAGTGTCATTAATAAAATGAAGAAAAACAAATCTCCAGGTACTGATGGCTTGACGGCTGAATTTTATCAGTTTTTTTAGATATGAGATAGTCGATTTGCTACTAGAATCTTTTTCATACAGCTATGAGAGGGGATATCTCAGTGTTGAGCAAAGAAGAGGGATTATAAGACTTATCCCAAAAAAGGACAAAGACTTAGTGTATCTGAAAAACTGGAGACCTATAAGTCTTCTAAATGTCGATATGAAAATATTAACTCAAAGTATAGCCCATAGATTCCAGAAAGTACTACCGATAATTATCGGCAAAGAACAAAATGGCTTTGTTAAAAATAGATTTATCGGTTTCAATATCAGAACACTTATTGATAGTATTGATTTCTTGAACAGAAATAATCTCGGGGTTTTTTTGCCATTTATCGATTTTGGAAAAGCGTTTGATAAGCTGGATTGGGACTTCATAGACAAAAGCCTGGAGTGTTTTAATTTTGGCAAAAGCATACGGAGTTAAGTTAAAATCATATATGCAAAAATTGAAAGCTGCACAATAAATAATGGTTATACAAGTTAATATTTTGAAATAAAAAATGGAATAAGACAAGGAGATCCTCTCTCAGCACTGTTATTTATTATAGCGGTTGAAATTTTAGCAATCTCGACAAGAGAAAATAACAATATTAAAGGTATCAAGGTAAATAATATTGAGACGAAAATCAGCCTTTTGGCGGATGATACAACTTTATTACTAAGCAATATACTTTCTTTAAGAAATGTATTAAATGTGTTTGTTATGTTTTACTTTACTTCTGGTCTGAGAGTAAATATTGAAAAGTCAGAGATATTGCAAATAGGTAGAGCGCCAATGCGATTTCTTGAAAAGAAAGCTTTTAGATTTAAATGGACAGAGAGTGATGTAGTATCTTTGGGCATACGTTACTTTAATGACATTGAAGAGATCACTGATGTTAATCTCAGAGATAAGCTGACAAATTTAAAGCAAACGTTGCATAACTGGTCAAAATTTTATATGACATTGAAAGGGAAAATAACTATTATTAAGAATGTGGAGCTTCCAAAAATCCTTTTTGTAACCAATGTCCTCTATATTCCCGAACGGTTCATTAATGAAGTAAACTTAGTTATAGACCAATTCCTCTGGGAAGGAAAACCGCATAGATTCCAGAAGAATGTACTAATACAAGACTTTAAGGATGGTGGTCTTCGAAATTTAGATTATATGATTATTTTTATGTGCACAAAAAATCAGGTGGGTAAAACGTATTTAGGAAAATGAAAACACTCTAATTGTTGCCTTTCTTAAAAAGTATCTTCCAAATTTGACATTATCGTACATACTCTCTTGCGATACTGACCCAAAAAGGATACCTGACCATATCCCCAAATTTTACCGCAATATCCTTTGTGCCTGGTATTCAGTGAATAACCCTTCTTACGACACAAGTTGCTTAATACAACAGTGCATCTGGTTTAACAAAAATATTGTTATAAATCATGATCCGATCTTTTATACTGAAATGGCGCGTAAAGGAATTATGTTTGTAGTGGATCTGCTAGATGCAGAAGGGCGGTTTATGGAAGCAGGGGAAATTAAGAGCAAATTTAATTTAAATACAAATCTGTTAAAGATCATGGGGCTACTAAGTGCTATACCGAATGATTGGAAGAAAAGTATAAAACAAAATTGTAACGTAGACAAGGACCCAATGGCACAAGTTCCCCGAATTGTACAGTTAAGAACAGACGCTATAACAAAAAACATAACGAAATTGACCCCAAAAGAAGTATATTGGCTAATTATAAAGAAAAAGTCAATAACGCCAAGCTGCATAAACAGATGGGGAAAAGATAATATCGCTTTGAACTCGTCCCAATGGAGAGAAATATTTGAAAAAAACGAGATATCTGACAAAAAATGCAAAAGATACTATGATAAATTTTAAGATAATGCATAAAAATTATGCATCTGATCTTATAGTATCCAAATTTGACCCAAATATTAAACCAATCTGTGAACAATGCAATAAAAAAATGATATTGTCCACATTTTCGACATGTGTGGTAAGATTTACACCTTTTGGTCTTTGCTAGAAAATCGTAACATAATAAGAGAGGGCCCAAAAATCAGTATTTGTAGAAGGAAAAAATTGCTTGGCTTATTGAAAGAAGATGTTGCAGTGAATTACCTATTTACAATTGACTGTGTGCTCTTACAGGCCAGAATGTATATACACAAGAGTAATATTCATAAAGAAGATGTTTATTTTATAATTGTTTTAATAATACTTAGAAATGTTGTAATGATCGAAAAATTGGCATATTCATCAAAGCATGTAAATTTTAAATACTTAGAGGAATTGTATTGTTTGTTATAGTCCTAACCCCCAGTTACTCAGTTACTCGCTTTTTTTTTTCTACGCCTTATATAATCCATGGTCTGTGTCGGTATATTTATTACATACTCAAAAAATGTTTATAGAGACATTTATTTTACTACTCATTTGTAAAATGTAGATAATGCTGTATATACAAAGGACAATTTCTTACGGCGAAATAATAATAAGAAAAGAAAGAAGTGATGGAGATTTTGTAGTCAAAGACTGTGTCTATAGACACTAAACCATTGTTCTATTAAAGGGAAATGCGACTATCTCCCATAATTTTAATCTGCAACAATACTTCGTATGTGCAACCATGTGACACAGTGCTATAATAATAGGATATAAAAAGCAACGGTCACCGGACTTATATGAGAAATAAAACAGAACTAAAACGACTCGGGATTTCTTTCGGTTTGTATTGCTAAGAATGGCAAATAAACAAATGTTGAGGCTAATTCCAATACAGAACGAAAACCTGCCACATTTTTTCTCTCATATTGTACATAATTACGCATTAATCATTCATTTAACATTTGAGATTGTAAAATATGGGGGTCCCCTCGATTCTTTTGTCACTACAGGTTTCTTTGCGAACCTGCCCCCCTCCCACTCATTTTTTACACTTTTTTTACTGATGATATATACAACCATTTCCCGCCAAATTTCAAGAGAAATCAATACGCACTTTCAAGCTACTGTACTCCAGGCTTATAGGCAACAGGGTAAAAAAAACATCATTTTGTGGAAAAAGTCCACAAATTGTTGCCCTGGTCCACACTTTTTCGCATTACTGAACCGTGCGCACCATTGTCTGACATTGGTGCTGCTCTGTGATCCAGTCAGTTCTAATATTGTCCAACAAATTTGTGGCCAGTGGCAAAGGATATAATTCTGGCGCCCCTGGACTGATAGCAGAAAAGTTAACATTTCATTCTATACATAATTTGAAAATTCTCATCCTGATTCTAAATTCACTCACTAGATGGCTCTTTAAACTAACATTTAGTGATGTATTTATCCCAAATGTGTCTTTTTTAAATGATTACACTGATGTTATATCATTCTGATAAGGTCCCTGGCGCGGTTTTAATTCTATCGTAAACCATTCAAATAGAGGGTTCCTGGCGAGATGTTAATTCACCCATAAAACTTTCATTTTCTTTTTTATTCTAAAGAAAGGGTCCCTAGCGAGGTGTTAACTTACGTGTAAACCCTACTTCATAATCATAGATTAGTGATAGATTTTTCTTTTTAATCATATACATTTATACATTGATATAATCATGTACTATAGTCAAGCATTGTTTGATAAAAATAAAAAGTTGAAAAGCATCATATGTGTTTTTTATATTTTGTTGAACGTAACTAATATTTAATCTTATTGATGACTACATTTATCATGAACATCAAATTAAAATATTTATATTTATAGAGAATAAAACAAAAATTTCTCACCTCGTTTGTAAATGTTATTAAAACTAACATAGCATTGCCCCAACCCAATCACTTTTACATCAACATGGTTTGATAATGCCAATTCATTAAAACTTTTCATAATCATACTGGCTGCCATATTGACCACACGAGTCCACATATTAGACGTAAAGTCAATTTTCTTTGAACAACGTATCAATTGTACATGTCCATTTGGTTCAAAGTTAAGTTTCAAGTTCTTACCAAGCATTATAAACTTGATTCCAATGTTTTTCAGCGAGTGTGATGAAATCATAACATCCGGTAAGTTCCAGTTATTGTTGAAAGTGTATACTCCTTCACCACGGCTTGATCTTCAGGATATAGGATAATGAAAGTTTCACAGTAATACATTATTTGTTCTCCCAAGTAATCTAGAGACAGCTGCACGTTTGAGTTCATGATAATAAATGAATTCTATTGAACAATATTCTGAACATCACAACATTTATATGCATCAATCTGACGTCATTTGCTTCTTCAACATTTGTGATTCTTTCAATGACAACAAAATTGTATTCTTGGTTTGATATATCCTCCCAGACGCATGATCTGTAGTATATTCACGAATGTTAACCATCACTTGATGTTGATATTTCACCATATATTTTCTCCATAAATGGGTATCATAACCGGTAAATAATATAGACTCACCTTCTTCTTCATAGACTTTGCAGCTATGCCCTCATGGTCCTCGCTTGACTTTAGATTTGCCTTAAGCTCCATTTTTACTTTTTTACACGGCGGCATGGTAGCTGGTAACTCATCTCTTTTTATCTTCTAAACAGTGGTCGTCTTTGAAGCTGTTGCAGAGGTAGTAACTTCAACTCAGACTTTGCCATGGGCATTGCCTTAGACTTTGTTGTAGGTATTGTCTCAGGCTTTGTTGTACCCTTTTCTCTAGATATTGTCTCAGACTTGTTTGTAGGCATTGCTGTAGATGGCAGTTGTTGTTCTCTCACTGCAGACATGCTCACTCTTCAACAGTTTGATATGGAATGATTGTTATCTCTGAGGGCGGACGCTTTTAACTCATGCTGAATAAGTTTCGTGAAGTAAATGAGCTAACATCAGCGCTTAGCATCAAATGATGATAGACCAACCTTCTCCATCTTCTCTGAAAAAATTGATGTTTATGTGATCTTTCCCACAACAACTGTTCTTGCATTGAGCATGTGTCATTCGCCTCTGACAGGCGTAATACCCTTTGCAGCATGTTTCTCTTGTCCACCATGCAAAGGCCTACAAACTCGAACAGTTTTGTCTTTCATTTTCCCAAACACCTTCTTGTTCACAGTGGTATGTAGGAAAGGATCCTTTGGATAATCACTTGTGAAAAAGAAGATGATTATCCTGTTGGGTATCTTTGTAATTGTCTCTGATTGGTATGTCTGTCTGTCACTGAATAGGAGTTTTGCCTCTGGATACTTCTAGTTTATGTAATTCTACTTGAGACAGCGTACTGCTGTCAAATCCACATTGGAAATGTGGAATTTATAAAATGCAAGCCTAATCATCACCTTTTTGGAAGGTTTCTCATTGTGAATAATTTTCTACATTGGTTCTTTTCCTCACATTTTCCATGGTTTTGCCAAATATTCCATTGCTCATCAATTTGTAAAACTCTTTTTCAAACCGGTTTGTGTCACTTTTCTCTTCTCTGTGTTGACATCTTTGCATTAAGCTAGCCATTTACTCTCCTTGAACATAATGGCTCGATGCACCTTTGTCACTTTCAATCCAAGAGATACATATGGCTGTAAATTTCGATAATGTACCACATGATTTTCCTTGTCAATGAGATTGTAAATCAAACCAAATACATGTCAGTATCATCTATCAATTGAACCTTCAGCATAGCGTCCTATATCAGACCTTATAGTAATGAGCAGCATCCAATTCGTACGTGTTGAGACACATATTTCCGAAATTGTCAAACACATTTGCCACCAGCATCACATCTGTTTTCAGGTAGAGGCCATGATACTCTCCAAAGCTGTTGCAGTGGAATACATTCCAGACCCATTGTGCATGAGCATAATCCTCATCACGTATTCCTTCTTCATACAATTGAGTGTAACAGTCTTCTTGTGGTGGAAGCTTGGTTTCTGTAAACTTGCAAGATTCATCAATATTGTCATAGGGATATTCTCCTTTTCTCGAAAGTAACTTTTGTTGCTGATTGTAACGCAGATCAGCAATCACATTCTAAAATTTATCTTTGTCCTCAGCTGCTAACTAGGCTACTAATTTTGCAAGGATGGGTAGGTAGGAGTCTATGAATTTCAGAATACCCATGTCAATTGCAATTTACTTTTGAACATTATTTGGAATGATTGACAGCCTCAGCTGTTTCAATTTTCCTAGACTCACCACAAGAAGATGACTGTCATATCCTCGTTGTGGAATAGGACAGGGTTGATAAATGAGTCCCACTTTCCTTGTTAATCCTTCCTTAAGTTCCAAAACTCTACATTGCATTCACCTCGGGCTGCTCACCACGGTATTTTCCACTGATATTTTCCACACGATCAACCCCCATCAACTAATGACAAATGTAGCAATGAGTAGCTTGAGTAAACTGTTTCTTATCCTCAGCAGTCATCTCAAATTGTTTTGGATTGCTCAATCGATTTAGAATGTGATCACGTTCATCAAAAATTTTCTTAAGAAATGTGTGAACAGCATTGTCACTACGGTAAAGCACAGGATCAATCTTCTCATATTCGCTGACGACAACATAGGCAAATCTATTAGCCTTGTGATGTTAGTGACGATCACCTTCTTGTTCTCTGTACAGCATTCAAAGTCAGCATAAATGACAAAGGGTGCTTTTTGCTGTTTTGCAATGCCCTTGACTCGAATGATTGCATGCTCTGGAAATGGTAATCGCTCCATGCTTCCCACAAACTTCACGATGTTTGTCTAAAAGGTCTTGTCGCATAAATCCATGCAGACAATTGAAGGATGCTTCATGAGTCGACTAAAGTTGTTAGTCAGACAATAATGTCTCCTCTCATCGTCACTGATGAGCAGTAACTCGTACGACTTATTTGGATGTATATCACAACTTGATTTTCCCAACCAAAACATTGATGGCAATGTTGTTCATCTTCTCAAATTTAGGAATTTGGTGAATTACTGTTGGAAATGTAATATTTTCCACATTCACATTCAGCTCATGCTCACACGGTTAATACTTAGATGCTATACATACATTGCCATGCAACGTACGTAGCTAATATAGACCATAGGAAGCAGTTGTCTGTGTTCATATTGATAACACCCTAAGTATTCTTTATCTTCTTTGTTAACTCAATGTAGCTGGAGGCCTGCAAGGTTTCTAATGTAGCTATATGAACTTCAATCTGAAGAATTTTATCCAACACCCATCCAGACCCTTGGCGTTCATGCTCATCAGACTTGTTGAATAAATCCTTGAATGCATTTGGCAAATAATTGTCAATTTTTAATTCGTTGAATGCTGTAAAAGTCTGAGTGCTCAGATGAGTATCATCCAGATGTTCTATAAAGACTCCCTGTTCATTTTGTTTATTTTCTTGAATCGAGCTAAAACGACAATGTGCCACTTTATTCCATTGTCTAATCTATCTTTCAAATGTTGTGTGATGCGATTTCCTTGCTGTCGCATTTCCAGTAGCAACTCAGATTCATTTTCAGGTTCAAACACTTCTTGATATGTATGTCCACCACGGCTTATTTTCTACCTTTACCCACTTGCATTACATCCTTCTTTGTTTGTTTCTTCGTTTGGGTCTTAGTTTGTGTCTCAGTTTCTGTCTTCTTTTGTTTATTTACAGGAGGTCGATCTGACTCATCAGCTAATCACATTTTGATCTGATATCATTCAGCATTGTTGAAGACATGGAAGCAAAGGCGGCAAGTAATAAGTCCTCTTTCTTCGCATAAATGTCTCTCGAATTCATCTACGTTTGGCAGTAATGCATGACACCATCCACAGTTCACTTCTTTATTTGGGATATTCATGTTATCACTTCACTATCCTGATGGCAAATGAGAGAAAATTGTAGTAGTTTTGATAAATAACGCGATCAATGGCGTCATAAGTGAAGGAGTTGTTCTTCTAGAAAGTAATCTGCTAAATTTTCTACCACGCGATTGTAGAACCATTCATCAGTACGAATAAATTAAAATCCAGAATCAAAATCAAAGTCCTCTATATCTTCTATTCCAGTTTCGTAACACTTTTGAATAAACTCGTTGTATAGATCAATTGGATTAATGCTGTGGTGCGCAATGTCCCGAAAAGTATGTAAGGGACAAAGCTGTTCTGCCGCAGATTCAAAGATAGCCAGTTCAAACATAAAGTCTATATAGACCCGTTTGAAAATAACATCAATAGTTCCCTTACATATAGTTTTGCTGAAGATTTTGGTGAAAGAATGGTTGAAATCGGTTTAAGATTTTAAAAGTTATGTGCTGTTGAAGTTGGCCTTCCTTATATACTAGCCATACAGTCACAGGGAGGTCAAAAAACCAAAATGTTCAGAATTGCTTCAATCACAATTTTCCACTTGGGGGGGGGGGTTGTCATAAAAGAGTTTCTGTCCGTGACTTCGGTGTAAGAATGAACAGACACTTTTTCTCATGTCAATCGAACAGGTGTCACCTGTCACTGAACTATGATTGCGAAGCCATGGTCTCATTCTCCATACAGAGCTTGCAGCGGCAGATGTAAAAATAAACGCGTTTCCTAGTGCTTACTTTCCCAAGAAACAACAGCTACAATAAAATCTCTGTCTTTTTTTCAGGACCAACAACAATGAAATAAGCGCAAAACTTCGACTGCTGATGTATTGTCAGGAAGCACGAAACGGATTTTTTATTACCACTGAGATCTAGAATGTTTAGTTTATTTGATGTTTCACAAAATGCCATAAATAAATTGTAATCATCTAAAACCTAACACTTAACCTATCTGGGAAGTCATATATATCCAACGTTAGTCCAACGTCATCAAATGGGGAAGAATGCTTCTGGATTCACATTCTTCAGTAGGCCGGGAAGAACACTTCTGAATTGTTATTTTTTAGTCCGTGGCAGCAAGCTTGGCTCAAGCATTTTAGCCTTATTGCAGCTATTCTAGTAGTAGAAAAAAGTCTGGACATCTGGGTCACTTTTACCAAGGAAAAAGGCGGACCGTGCGCCCAGACGGACAGACAAACAGGCTCTTTTTTGACGAGGCGACTTACTGTGTGCTACGGTGCAAATACAGGCAGCATCAATCGTGGAGATGTGGGATGAGTAACAGGACTACACAGATGCCTCACAACACTGGCATATGGTTGTAATGTTTACATTATCACTGCAGACACATTTCACTACGGCGGCAGCTCAGCACCCAGAAGTGTCATAATATTTCTATATAGACCGTCCAGCTGAGAGGAGGGGTCCGAAAATGAAAAATGATCAGAGTTGTCTGAAACGTAAAACTATCCCCTGGTCACAAATTGTCGGCCAGGAGGGGGAGGGGGGACAAAAATGAATAATGATCAGAATTATTTCAAACATAAACTATCCCATGGTCACAAATTGTCACCCGGGGGTGCGGTTGCCCAGTTCTCTAGTATTTACTCTACTTGTTTAGTAGTGACAAATCAAAAATAACTCTTGACATATGCAATATAGATTGAAAATTTAATATGTATCTTTCGTCCTATATTATAAATAATATAGATTTAGTTCATTTCGTTTGATTTACTTTTATTGCGGTTTACATCGCAACACATTAATATGCATACCTGTTCTTATTGAAAAAAATATTTACCAGGTTTAAGTTGATATAAAAATACAAAATTTCAGGAATTACACAAGTAATGGAATGTACCAGTACAAATGTATTAACTTTCACTTAGATTTTAGTTTAGCTTAATATCTAATTTTATTCTATGCAAAATAATAAGTCGACACAAAATGTATCGACTTATTCCACAGCATACACTTTTCATAGCGTAGCAAATATTTAAAATTCACATAGAAATACTAGACAGTATATTAAAACAACGAAATATCGATTTTCACAACTAGATTTTGCTTTCTTATTGGTGCACTAGAAAAAATTATTTTGCACTATGCTGATATTTCATGCAAGTTGTTTGAATTGGGCCTTAGTCCGGTTCACGATTAAGGTGAAGAGTTATGCTGAAGTGAATAAATATAATATATATCTCAGTGGTGTGGGTTTCTTAACATGCGCATTGATCGATAGAGGCTTACAGTCAAAGACCGCATAACGAAAAAATGGCATTTGATTTCAACAGTTTATTTTACTTCCCGATGCTTCCCTGGCTACAATGGCTTTCTACTATTACAATTAAACGCAGACATAAAACGCTCTTGTAAATGAAATCGCCTAAACTCCGTTAGTCAAACTTTACATACACATGGAGCTGATATGTTCACACCACCGCAATCATATCAGGAAAATAAACAAAAACAATTTAAGAATTGTGCAAAAAATCGCCCACCCACTCCATTTCTCGCCGCAAAGCACGATGACTGCAGTAGTTCAGTTTGGCAGCAACCCGTTTTTATCAGAAATGTATAACGCGACAACCTCCCATTCATCTAAAATTGCCTCCTAGTTCGTTTCTAATTTGTTAAATTAGACATTTATGATCAAGATTATTTCCTTATATTGTCTGTCTTTGTTTGTTTCTGATTCACACAAACTTACCTTTTGGAATTTTCCTGAAGACTTTTATATTAACAGCGAAGCGTTATTAATTTCAGTATCAAATTATTCATCTAATATGGCCGGCTGTCTATATATTACGTCACAAATCAGGGGTTATTCTATTCAGTGTACAAACTTTGCTAGAGCTATGCAAGCTCTTCCGAAACAACCTCTTTAAGCCTTCTATAGGGTTAAATTTTTCTGCACTTGACACAGGTCCCAAGGAGTTTTTGAATTGCTGGAAATTCTTGAAGTTAAGCATTTTTCCTTTTTATTCATTTCATTTTTCAATTATAGCTGACCATGATATCTAAACCTTTTTTACGTTTAAGGACATAAAGGTCAACGCCACCGTCTTATGACGTTATGATTTTTAAAATAATGATATTGTACCCCTTTTTTCACTGTAACCTGAGTATAATGTAATTTATCGATTTTTGTTACTTCTACCTTTTAATGCTGATATTAACTTCAATTGTTACAGAAAACAATAAATTATCGTTAATTTAATACAGACACCGTGCAGGTCCCAAAGCAACCCTACCAGCCTATAATTCAACCACCACAAAATAGCCTTTTAAAAGAATACAACAAAGAAAGAACTCGTGTTGAGTAACTTTATGACCCAGTGACAACTTTTCTACACACATTACGCGCATGGGGCAAGGCGGCAGCCTTGTTACTACTGCCTGGTAATGCAACACCTGCATCAACATAGGCATTAGCTTGCGGACACTATTGATTGTAACTTTGAAGATAAAATACCAAGCTTCAATTTTTTGAATAGGTCAGTGGCCAAAGTTTAAAGGTACAAAAACACTAGATATTATGTGTAGAAATGTTTTGTTCATATCATAAGTGATATTAAGTTATAAAATATGTTTTGTAATATTTTATAAATTCAAGGTTCTGTTTTTTTTTAACTTGCTAACCATTGCATATACATTTCTTACACTATAGTTGCAATTTACAATATAAGTCTACTCAACGTTTCACTATAGTTGTTGATTAGTGGTGTTTTCGTTGCGACTAAAGGCAATGTCTAAAAAGCTTGTCCCACGTAATATTCAACACTTTGTAAAAAAAAAACGTTTATTAGATGTAGATTCATGATTGCGCCCTATCATAACCAAATTACAATCCGATTTAGTGTTTCGATTTCGAAATACCAAATTGACATCGGGACGTTTCATGAGATATAGCCTCTCAAAAGCTTTTTTATGCAGGATCATGACATTCCTTTTAAGTATGTCATTAACTGTTAAAAATGTAAGTCTTCAGGATGACAATTATTATGTTCTCGAATACGATTTATAACTACTCAGAAAACGGTCTAGTTCTTTTCTTGATTTCATTCGTAACTGTTAACGTGGCTTTTATGAAACGGGCACACTTTGTTAGAATATAATACAGTACTTATTGTCACGACTGGGATAAAGAACACATTATTGATGTTTTGCGCGAAGTGACTGACGAAGGCGGCTTATCTAGGATAACATCTATTTTTATAGAGCTATTTAAGCATATTTAAAAGCATGATTTTTTGAAGCCGTAACCAATTGCTCTTGCTATGCTTTTACCTCGCCGCCCCCCCCCCCCCCCACCAATACTCAAAAAAAAAATTGACACACTGTGGGTTTTTATATTCACTCATTTCATATCATCGCCCTTGTTCGTCACAAGATGCACAAGTATGCATGCACAAATTTCAAAGCGTTTCTAAATTGTGGGAAAAATTAAGATATTATAAAAATAATGAAATATTACATCTTGACTATGTGTTGATGGCGTGTTTGCTCATTATTGAAAATATAAATTGATTTTTTCTGTATTTCATCATAAAATTTTCTTTGTGTCATGAATCTTCCAGAAAATCTCGCACACAGGTAATAATAACAGAAGTCCCGTTAAGATGATCATAGAGTAAATGTCATATTTATTTCATCAAAAATTCTCCAAAAAAGCTAGGAAATCTCAAATCTATCGACATAGTTAAAACGCACATGTACGCATATAAAAGACCTTTTGACACATCATTATACTGTTACTTGTCAACATTTTATACATGGCAATATGTCATATTTTCCAGCGTTATAGTTATTTTTATACATTACAAAAATATTACAAATCCGACTTGCTGGTGAAGAAGTACTAAAATCTTTCGGCCCTTTTAAGGGCCATCCTATATTATGAAATTAAGCAAAAAACCTGTCTGTCTGTCTGAGTGTGTGTGTGATGTTTGAGAATACATTTTGTCGCATTTCAGGTTTAGTGAAAAATTTGGCGGATGAATACCATCCTCAAGCTTCACCGCTAGATGTCTCTGCTGTGCAGCTGCGCAGCTGTATAACTCTACAACTGTAGGTGAAATGGGACAGTCATATCAAGCAGTGATAAATTCTGCTGAGTCAGCAATTTTAGCAAATTTTGAACAAGCTTGAAAAGTTACACACCATATTTTGATTACATCGAAGTAGCATAAAAGCATGAGTGAAACATGCATGTGAATCAGTGATAAATTCTACTGAGTCAACAAGTTTGAGCAATTTTGAATAAGCTACACATCACATTTTGATTACATCGAAGTAGTATAAAAGGAAGAGTGAAACGTGTATTTCACCCATTTCAGTTCTAGCAACAACAACGATGGCAACAGTCTACTGTCATGATTGCGATGTGACATTTCCATCTCTGGAATTGTTCGTGGCACATACATGCAAACCAGCCAAGTTGAAACGCGCTCGCGAAGAACTTGTTGAGAAGATTGAAGCCAAGAGACGAAAGACGGTGCAAGATGGTGTTGACAGACCTGATTCAGTCCTCTGCTGTAAATGCGCCAAGATATTTTCATCTTTGTATGCGTTTGAGACACATGCATGTGTACCGATGGAAGAACAAAAGACGGTACAAGTAGGCAGAGGCAGAAGAGTGAGTCTTTGTGAAAACGCACAGGAAAACGGTTTGAACCTGAAGATGGGTCGGATTTGCTACTTGAAATGCGCCAACAAGATCAAGACACATTTGTTGGAGACGTTAATTCGTGGAATGAAATGGTACGTTGTCGTACATGCACGCTTCAAGAAACTGAAGGTGTTATGGTAGAACAAGTGGATAGTGCCTTCATCAGCAGTCCAACATATACAGCATACAATCCAGCGGATATTGAGCAGGACTTGCCAGAAGCCTATAAATAATTGTTTACCAAGTTTGTCGAACATGAGCGACAAGGTTCTGGCTAGGTGTTGGATAACATAATGTATATTGAAGTGCATACAGCTACGTCAGCGCCACTGGAAGCGAATAGTTTTATCCCATTACCGAAGAAAGTGAAGAATACAAAGGCTGTGTTAAACATTCAGAATGATGATAACAAGTGCTTCTTATGGTCTGTATTGGCTCACCTTCACCCTTCAACAAATAGAAACCGACAACGCGTGAATCAATACACACCATTTGAGAAGGAATTAAAGGTGGAAGGCATGACATTTCCGACACCCATTACAGACATTCCAAAATTTGAAAAGGAGAATGATGTATCTATCAATGTGTTTGGATATGAACATGATGTAGTTGTTCCGATACAACTGAGTCGATACACCAGCGCGAGAGAAATCAACTTACTTTTGATTAGCAATGACAAGAAAACACATTATTGCCTCATCAAGAATTTCAGCAGACTAATGGCTTATCGATCAAAGCACAAGACTGCAGCATTTTATTGTTTCAACTGTCTTCACGGGTTTATACGACAAGATCTTTTAGATGACCATCGTGAAGTGTGTGGCAAGCATGGAGCGTAACGTTTATCATTCCCC
Organism: Protula sp. h YS-2021; assembly: GCA_949752745.1. Lineage (NCBI taxonomy): Eukaryota > Metazoa > Annelida > Polychaeta > Sabellida > Serpulidae > Protula > Protula sp. h YS-2021. Next base: position 4,103,392 of record OX457026.1, on the reverse strand, counting down.
AAGAAACCGTTCATCAAGTTCAAGAATGTAGCCAAACACCAGCGAGCGCCTTTTGTGATTTATGCAGACTTTGAATGTTTCACGAAAAAGCATGAAGAAGAAGACAAGTATCAACGTCATCGTCCAAACAGCTTTGCCTATGTGGTTGCGAGCCAATATGACATACGTGCACCAGTCCTGTATCGAGGATATAATGCCGTGAAAGTCTTTTTAGACCATATGGTGAATGAGCGTGATCGTACTGTGCATGGTTTACAACAGCCAAAGGAAATGGTCATGACTCGTGAAGATGAAGAAGATTTCAAGAACACCACAGATTGTTACATTTGTCATGAGCGTCTAGGAGCAGATCGTGTTAGAGATCATGTCCATAGCAAAGGCAAATACCGTGGAGCTGTACATAATGAATGCAATTTGCAATTCCGACTTCGAAAGGATAAGCAGGATGATAAAGATTCTTTTATCATTCCTGTGTTTTTCCACAATTTACGAGGCTATAACAGTCATTTGGTCATGGAAGAAATTGGAAAGTTCAAAAATGAAACCATTACAGTGATTCCCAACACCGTTGAGAAATATATTGCATTCACCATGAGCAATCTGAAATTTACAGACAGTTTTCAGTTCATGAGTACAGAAGTTGGCATCCAACCTTGCAGCAGAAGGAGTAGTAGGGAAAGAGGGGTTCTGGAACAGGAAGTGACGTCATGAGACCCCCCTAGCCCCCCTACCCCCCTACCCCCTACCCCCTACCCCCCTAGGGGTCGACTGTCACCGGCAAGAAAATGTTATGACCCCCCACTAGGGGCAAGAAAATTTTGCGATTTCAGCATAGTTATATGTTTCAGACCATTCTGACCAACTTTGGTTTTTATGACCCCCCAACCCCCACCCCTAGGGGTAAGAAAATTTTGCGATTTCAGCATAGTTATATGTTTCAGACGATTCTGAAGAACTTTGGTTTTTATGACCCCCCTAGAGGTAAGAAAATTTTGCGATTTCAGCATAGTTATCCGTTTGAGACGATTTGAGCAACTTTAGTTTGTTTTTATGACCCCCCTCTTACTTAAAAATGCGATAACTTTCGTTATAGTTGACCGATTTGTATCAAAATTTCACTGTTTGATTCAGTTTTATGTAAATTTTTGGCAAAGTTATGGGCTACTTGCACCAACGGCTGTATGCATTTTTGCAACAAACCGCCATTTTAACTTTAAATTGCGATAACTTTCGTTATAGTTGACCGATTTGTATCGAAATTTTACTGTTTGATTCAGTTTTATGTAAAGTTTTATCATAGTTATGGGCTACTTGCACCAACGGCTGTATGCATTTTTCAACAAGCCGCCATTTTAACTTTAAATTGCGATAACTTTCGTTATAGTTGAACGATTTGTATGAAAATTTCGCTGTTTGATTCAGTTTTATATCTAGTTTTAACATAGTCATGAGCTAGTTGCACCGACGGCTGTATGCATTTTTTGTCGCATACCGCCATTTTAACTTAAAAGTGACCTAACTTTCGTTATACTTAACCAATTTGTATGAAAATTTCACTGTTTGATTCAGTTTAGTTTAAATTCTGCTGAGTCAGCAATTTCAACAAGTTTGAACAAGTAACACATCATATTTTGATTGCATGTTCAACATGTTCAACATGTTGTTGTTCAACATGTTGTTCAACATGTTCAACATGTTGTTGTTCAACATGTTGTTCAACATGTTGTTGTTCAACATGTTGTTCAACATGTTCAACATATTAAGACAACTCACTATAGAGCATAAAAGGCACCTGCCCTCATACATAACGCACATTCTGTATCAAGATACTGAAGAGTGAACATGTCTGCAGTGAGTGAACAACAACTACCATCTATGACAATGCCTACAGAAAATCTTATAGCAAAGCCTGAGACAATACCTACAGCAAAGTCTAAGGAAGTGCCCATGGGAAAGTCCAAGGTGAAGTCACGTCAGCAGCGTCAAAAGCAGCCACATTTTAGAAAGATAAAACAAGATGAGGTACCAGCTAAGACGGCGTCGTGTAAAATGCGAAAAATTGAGACAGAGTCTAATATGAAGCAAGAACCGGAGCGTAAAGCTGATAGCACCATGACGAAGATGCGTGTAGACGATTCACTGGTTATGATACCCATTAATGGAGACACATATATTAAATTAGTGAAATATCAACAGAAAGTGATGGTTAACATTCGTAAATATATTACGAATCATGCATCTGGGAGGTTATATCCTACCAAGAAGGGAATTTTGTTGTCATTGAAAAACTGGCAAATGACGTCAGTGGATCTCATGCTTCAGAAAATGGATGTGTATAAATGTAGTGACTGTCAGAAGATGGTTGAGTAGAAAGTCATATGCGACTGTATACAATTTTAACAGTATGACTATGAAATGAATTAACATTATCTATGTTGATGTAAAGTTAGATCTTATAACATTTATAAACTTATCAATTTAAGTTCTTGTGAGTAGGTACATATATTGGCATAATATATGTTTGAAATAGTTTTGTTTTTATCATAATTGTAAATATTTGTAATATTTAATAAAAGAAACGCCTATGATGCTTTTCAACTTATTTATTTTTCTCATACAATACTTGGATATAATACGTAATAATAAAATACTTGAAAAAGATACATAATGATACAATACTTGAATATAATAGATAATAATACAAAATTAATAAAATATTACAACATTTACAAAGTCTTTATTATAAAGTTTAGTCAAATAAGACTATTCTTCTGCATCTGTTTCACTCTGTTGCACCTCACTGTCCATGCCACTTTCTTCGTCACTGCTACCATCCTCCTCCTCCATATCTAGTAGTTCTTCAAAGAATACATTGTTTTTCCTTATAGCTGCCTTTAGTGCTTTTGAATACTGATAATGTTTTTCATCAACAAAGTAATGAAGTCCTTTAAAATCTTTCTGATAATGTTGGCTTTGTTCTAGACGCTGTGTATAGTTGAACAGTCTCATAAACAGTTGTTTTAGTCCATGCTTATAAATGGATCGAAGGTCATAACTTGCTATTTCACGCGCATTTTCAAGTCCTTGTTCTTCATATTCTAAAACCTTTTCTTGAAATTTTGTCATCATAGTCATCGTAGACTTCTTGAACCATATCATACCAGACAGAGTCTATTTCTGACTCACTTTCAGAGTCTGTTTCTGACTCACTTTCAGAACTCCTGTCATCAACATCCTTACCACACGTCTCCATATGTTTGAGCAAAGCTTCTTCGCTGTTGTATAACGCACCACATTCTCTACAAGCATGTGCATTCTTTTCAGCTATGTTGACGCTTTGACTTTCCATAGAATACTCATCTAAAGTTTCCGTGAAAGGTAGTTTTACAGGGTTTTCTATATCCGATTCTTCATTCACTTCTGAAGTGTGAGCAACCTTTAAGTGTCTTTTAAGACTTTGTGGCCAATTGTAAGATTTCAAACAATGTTACATTTATACATCCTTTAGGTTCAACCTACACTATTCAAATGATGAGAAAGTCTTTAAACATAGCTTTATATACAACTTATTGAACATGTTGAACAACTTGTTGAACAACAACTGGTCGAACATGTTGAACAACATGTTGAACAACTAAAACATAAAACATAAAACTGAATCAAACAGTGAAATTTCCAGGTAAATCCGTCAAGTATGACAAAAGTTATCCCAGTTTTAAGTTGAAATGGCGGCATGCTACAAATATGCATACAGTCAGCTGCGCAACTAGCCCATGGTTACTTTATAACAAAAGTCTAGATAAATATGAATCAAACAGTGAAATTTTGATACAAATCGGTCAACTATAACGAAAGTTATCGCATTTTTAAGTAAGAGGGGGGTCATAAAAACTCAAGTTGCTCAGAATCGTCTCAAACGGATAACTATGCTGAAATCGCAAAATTTTCTTACCCCTAGGGGGGGGGAGGGGTCATGAAAACCAAAGTTCTTCAGAATCGTCTGAAACGGATAGCTATGCTGAAATCGCTGAATTTTCTTACCCCTAGTGGGGGGTCATAACATTTTCTTGCCGGTGACAGTCGACCCCCGGGGGGGTAGGGGGTGGGGGTAGGGGGTAGGGGGTAGGGGGGTAGGGGGGTAGGAAGGGTGGGGGCAGGGGGTAGGGGGTAGGGGGAGTCTGATGACGTCACTTTCTGTTCCAGAACCCCTCTTTTCCTACTACTAGAAGGGAAAGATAACTTCTACAACATGACGTCACACATTCACGATAGCGACCAACAAGATTTGCTGTTGAGAAAGGGAGTGTACCCTTACGATTACGTGGATGAACCATCCAAGTTTGCTGAAACACAGCTATCGTCAAAGGACAAGTTTTACAGTCTGCTCAGTGAAGAAGACATTAGCGATGAGGATTATGCGCATGCGCAGAAGGTGTGGGAGACATTCAGCTGTACTACATTTGGCGAATACCATGACCTATACCTGAAATCGGATGTATTACTGCTGGCTGACGTGTTTGAAAACTTTCGTCAGGTACGTCTCAACACGTATGAATTGGATCCTGCTCACTACTATACAGCACCAGAACTGTCGTAGGATGCGATGTTAAAAGCGACAAAGGTGAAGTTGGAATTGATCAACGACACTGACATGTACCAAATGGTTGAACAAGGTCTACGTGGAGGAATATCTGTCATCACACACAAGTATGCGAAAGCAAATAACCCCTACGTAGCAGATTACAATCCCACGAAACCAACCAATTACCTGGTGTACCTGGACGCGAACAACTTGTATGGTTGGGCCATGTCGCAAAGCATGTCGGAAAGTGGATTTATGTGGGTGAGCGAGCCAGAATCCGTCGACTTTATGGATGTGGATGAAGATGACGAGATTGGATACATTTTAGAGGTGGATTTAGACCATCCATGATCGTCATAATCACTACCCAGTGGCTCCAGAACGGAAAAGTAACAAAGTGGGAGAATTGTCTGAGCATAGTCAGAAGCTACGGAAAGATTTAAACATGACAGACAAACCTAGTGAAAAGCTCATTCCCAACTTGCGTGACAAGAAGAAATGTTTGCTTCATTATAGAAATTTACAGCAATATGTCTCACTGGGATTGAAAGTCACTAAGGTGCTACGTGCCATCATGTTTGCACAGAGCAAATGGTTGGAGAAATACATCTCGTTGAACACGGAAAAGAGAAAGTTGGCCAAGACTTTTTCAAATTGATGAACAACTCTGTGTTTGGCAAAACCATGGAAAATGTGAGAAAGCGCATCAATGTTGAACTCGTTCACAAGGTAAAGCGGTTCAAGAAACTTGTAGCCAAACCTTCATTCCACAAATTCAAAATTTTCAACGAAGATTTGACCGCGGTAAATTTACGTTAAGTGGATCTGCTTCTGGATAAACCCATTCAAGTCGGCTTCACCATTCTCGACCTCAGCAAAGTGCTCATGTTTCACTTTCATTGCAACTACATCATGGCCAAGTATCCCGACGCCAAGCTCTTATTCAGCGACACCGACAGTCTATGTTACGACATAGAAACGGACGAGATCTACAAGAATATGCAGGAAGATGCTGACCTGTTCGACACAAGTGACTATTCGCCAGATCATTTCCTGCATTCCAACGTGAACAAGAAAGTACTTGGGAAAATGAAAGATGAGACGGCGGGCATTCCCATTGAAGAGTTTGTTGGACTTCGACCGAAAATGTACAGTATGATGTATGTTGGAAAAGAAAAACGTACGGCCAAAGGCATCATTCGAGCGTGTCAAAGACGTATGAAACATAAGCAATATAAAGACAGTTTGTTCAACCAAACGCAAACGATGGCTACAGGACACATCATTCGGAGTCATGACCATCAGATTTTCTCGGAGAAGTTGAGGAAAGTGGCTCTCTTTCCCTATGACGACAAGCGATATGTGCTGAATGATGGCTATTCCACGTTGGCGCATGGACATTGCAGTATATAAGGGGGGAGACACTTCAGCTTGAGAGTTAGTTGAGGTGTGAACACTGAAGCGTGAACATGAATCGGAAAAGATCTGCAACGGATACGGATACTCTTGCTGATACGGTGAAAGACTTGAAAGTGAAAAATGTTGATGATAATACCGTCAAGAAATTAAAAGTGGAGACGACACCAACACCACAGTCGTGGGAGGGAATGCTTTCTCTAGGCAATGGAAAGTATATCAAGATTATGAAACAAAGCAATGAAGGAGTGGTGAACATTCGCAAATACCTCATAGATGAGGGGACTGGTAGAAATCGTCCTAAAAAAGGGAATTTTGCTGACAATACCTGAATGGAAAATGCTGAAGAAGCAGGTGAAAGAAGTGGATAGTGGGCAGACAAGAAGAATAAGGTTAAAAAGATGAGAGCACTTGTGTTTAACGATGGTTTTTATTTCATCGTGAATGATATGGGTGAAGTGATGATAAATTCTGCTTATCGGTTTAAACCTGAAGTGTGGAAAGACTTTCAAAACATACCACTTGAACCTGGGTTTAAGCGCAAATTTGAAGATAATGTTGAAGTGATGGTGATTGGACATGATTCTGACATACGTGTTAGATTCTGGAAAAATCTTTTACAGGATTATCCAAAGGATTATGATGGAGATGTACCAGATACTCCATATGCAGATTTGATTAACTTTAATATCAAGAAATGGCATGCAGTCATACAATTCCTAGAGATTATGCAACATCCGCTCTTCGCCATCATATAAGCGCTGTCACAGACGAGATAGCTCATAGTTGATTCAACTATTGAACGAGATGGAAGACTATTTGTCGGATTATGAACCTAAGACTATTTGTTGGATCATGAACCTATTACATATGGATTCTCATATATGAGAAACGTATGTGATGACATTGTGCTAAGACATTTTGGAAAGTATATCATACTATCGCTTGACGACCAATCCGTGTTGAAGGATCAAGTTGAGGATACCCGGCTTTCTCCTTCAACTTTCAAATGATATAGAAGTGCATGTGACTGAGAACGGTCTAGACGTGTTTATACAATTTCGGGAATATGACGAGCTTACAGAACACTACGACATCATCACCCTCAGCACAGTGGAATGGAACGCGCTGTTACAAACATTGGATTGGGAAGAACCTTATGCTTGAATTCAAAGAGGAAGGAATACAACTCAAGCGGCGTACCAAATCCATTGAGCTGACACAGCCTATACGTGTGATGGACATAGACATGAATGAAGAAGGATATGAACTGAAACTGTTTGAACATGAAACTTTTAAAGTGATAAAGTTGGGTGATGCGAGTTATGTGAGCTTTCATAGGATTTACGAAAGTTGATGTAATGTCTATGATACATATATTAATTTAGATTGTAATGAATGGCATTCATTGATTAATGTATTGAATGTGTTTTGTAAAAGTTTGAAAATATCAGTTTGTAAATATCAGTTTGTAAATAGAAGTTTGTAAATAGAAGTTTGTAAATAAAAGTTTTAAATAGAGTTTGTTAATTAAGAGTTTGTAAATAGAGTTTGTAGATAAAACTTTGTAAACAAAAGTTTGTAAATAAAAAGTTTGTAAATAGAGTTTGTTAATTAAGAGTTTTGTAAATAGAGTTTTGTAAATATAACACAATAAACAGTTGTTTGAAACTTGGATTGTTTTATTTAACAAACTTGAACAATTAATAACAACTTAACTACTATAAGTTAACTAATATAATTAATACAAATTAACTACAACAACATTAATAAAACAATGGTTTATAGTGTCTATATACAAAATCCTTTACAATAAAATCACCATCCTTTCTTTTTAATATATTGACAATATCAAACATACTCTGACCTCGAGCTCTATGCAATATATAATATACACAGTAAAAACCACATGAAGATGATATAAGGGTTTGTAATGATATGGAATTATACATATAATCATTTCTTAAAAACGTTTCTAAACGATCATCTAGAGGTAACAGTCCATAAGAGGCAAAATATTCTACAGGGTCTTTGTCAAAATACACTGCCACCCAATGTTCTCCTGGTTCATCTTGATCGTCTGTGTTGATGACATAGGCACCACGTTGTAAAGATGGTAACTGATCCATGGCAAACACGCCTTGAAACAAGTCTTTGGTCATGACATCATGGTTCAATATGGCATTGATCTGCTTCGTGTTCATGACTGGTAGTCGAATTGGATGCTGCGATTTGCACTTATTTCAATAATGTTGTCAAATTCAGCATAGACGATGACCTTGACTGTATGTTGCAAAGCTCTGGTAAAATTCATTTCTAGCCGCAAATTCCCATGCTTGATCAGGGGAAAATGATCATCACCATCATAATCAGGTGTTAAGTCAAACGAGAATAAAGCATAACCTCTAGGCCAATCTTCCCGTTTTATAATGGAACTTTTCTCACCATTCAATCTATCAAACGATTTGTAAAGCGTTTCAAAAGCGTCCAGGTATTTGTTCTGTGCAATATCAAGCTTGAGAGGTTTGGATAGAACTGGTTCACCATCCGTGTACAGTTGCATAAAGTCCAGATCAAAGTGTTTGAAATCATATGAATTCCTCAATACTGTTCCACCAAAGGCTTCATTATGAACCAGACCAATGACAATGCGTTTTGGTAATTGACCCAAAAAGATGTTATCTTTCACAAAAGACTGTAATCCTGCTGGAATGGCTAACACTTTACATTCTTTTCTAATGATGAGAAACTTGGCAGGACTTTTCATCAATGCATCTGTGTGTCCTAACTGAATACCTGGGCTAACCCTCATTTTGCGAATGGTTAAAAATGCCTCTTTCACTTCTACCTTATAGGTATTATTTGCAGCCATTAATACATATTCATCTTTTTGTCTATGGAAACGTAATTTCAAACTGATGCCATTAGCAAGATAGCGATCCTGCTCAAATAAATCTATCCTTAAACCACCTGTTATCATAAAATCACGGCTGAGACGTGTATGCAAATAACGATTATGTAAGCCATTATTTCCTTGCTCAGCTAAGTCACCACCCTCAACATTGACATGAAACCCTGCTACATATTGTTCATGATTAGGTCTTTTCACCTCATAACTATTCATTAACCGAGCAGTATCCTTATACATGAGACGCATAGAGCGCTCAGAATGGAGACTTTCTTCCGAATCATGGATGAGATGAGAGATAATGCTGGTATAACCATGGGTATTGTTAATATGAGATACCAATCGATCATTCAGAAACAATTCAATATTATACCATAACCCATTAAACAAATCATTGATCCATGAGACATTATCATCTGCGCCGCAATCTGTTCCATCAGCCTTTAGATTGCGGCATACAATATGACGTTTGCTGTTCTTTAAATCTTCTTCTGTACTCGCAGGAATGTAGAATTCTATTGAAGCGCCTTCTCTAATGGTAGTGAGTGGTTGATGGTCGACATTATAACTTTTCTCTACAGCAGTTTGCGTTGGTGGTACGTGAAACCATACCAATGGAGAAAGATTACATTCACACGAATGATTATGAATGAGAAACACTTTTCAAAAGATATCTTTCTTAATATGTTTTGATGATATCCGTCTGGCTGTTTTTCGTCTTCTGGCACGTTTCGTCGGTTGCACGCGCTTTTCTAGCACATCGCCAAACACACGTTGTGCTACTCGGCCTGTAACATCTTTCGCGACATTCTTTGCAGCCTTCTTAAGATGTGACGCAACGATCTTAGCCCCAGCCTTAAGTAATGGAATAGCTTTGCGAGCCAATGATCCCAGTATTGAACCAATACCATCGCCATATTGGATTCGCGCTCCTTTGAATCCTGGTAATTCTCCGCCAAATTGACGAAGACAATGGCTGCGATATGCAGACGGATCGTGTGTGTAGGCTTTCATAATGCTTTTGGTCGAAAATGAAGTTTACAGATCACCTTTCCAGTTTGAAATGTAACATTTTGATCGATGTCATCCTTAATATTCATTTCTATCATGTCAAATATGGACATGTTTACAGGAACATAATGCGGTTCGTCGTAAGTTTTGTGGCTCACAAATACTGCAGTATACATAGAGTGTATAAAATCCATGTTTAATATCAAGCATATGTGGCGCCTCACTTTCATTAATATAAACCATATATGGTGTAAATCCTAACAGTTCTCCTAATCCTACGGAAAATGATAAGGCAAAATGATCTTTTAACACCAGAGATACTTTCCTTGTAATTTTATCATAGGTTATTCTCACTGGAGATACATCAACTTCATCAGTGGTGAAAGCCTCTTTAAAGGCTTGCTTTATCGCTTGAATGACTTCACTAGGAGTTTTATAATAGCCATGGGTAATATGTACTGTTTTATAGGCACCATCAACTGTGTAATCTGATATGTATTTTACATAATAGTCTAAGTTAGGCCTCATCGTAGACGATGTATGTGGATATTGAATTTCAGCTAAAGCCACTTCATATTTTCCGTTCAGATAGATGGTTCGAGGCATACGAATTTGATAATTCTTAGCCTTGTTGTTGGGATAATAGTTCATACTAGCATTGCTAGGTAAAGTAATGTAAAAACTTGTTGACTCCATGATGATTAAATGGTATATGTGCGTTGACGTTGTCTATATACAGCATGATAGCGCTCGCCTTTCGCACATGTATGTAAATGATGTGTCTCATCATTATGATCTACACGATCTATTACTTCTCCTTCACAACAAGCACTTGCACATCTTATTTTTACAGGAATAGTCGTTTCTTGACAAAAACATGGCTCTTTCAGCCATGCTAAAAATTTTCCCATCCTTCAGGAAAATGTCTTTGTTGACGTTGTTTCATTTCTGTTGTAATGTCGTCACGAGTGGTCTTTTTACTAATCATTGTTTTTGGAATATTAGCATCTACAATTTCCTGGATAAACTAATTCCAACCACGTGGTGGTTCTCTTCGTTCTTTTCTTCTCGTCACCACCAATGATTCTTTCATCAAATCAACAATGTTGGAATTTGTTATAATATCGCCCGTTTTCAACACAAGTTCATTCTTGTCTGTCCATTTAACACCATGTTTCTTCAGTTCTGCTAAAAGTTGTATTACTTTTCCATGATAGATAGGTTGAAAATGACTTAAAAATAACTTTTCTGGTGATGATAAGGACGCAACAGGCTTTTGTCGCTGTTGTGACTGATTTGTTCGTAAATGACGAACAAGAAGTTGAGACATTTCCATAGCCTTTTCACGCGTTCGTTTCCCAAGGTTAAAGTGTATTGACTTTTGTTTTAATGTCATTTTTCTTTTCTAATAACAGTTTGTATTCATATTCAGGAATGAGGACCATTTTCATAGTATGTTCAACTTCTTTTTTCTTTGAAGTGATATCTTCTTATCTGCTAGAGTACGTAGAGTATGATGTTCACGTTTAAATTCCTCAAACCGTTTTGAGCTTAAGGGTAAATGTCCTCGTAATATATTCAAAAAAATTTCAAACAAGCTCGTTAATTCCTTTGTAGCTTGCTGTAATGCCTGGTAAAATGGCTGTACGAATACGTAGTTGATCATTTGTCTTTGTTTTTAAATCAATGAATAAATAACCATGGGGTTTGCTGGTAGCATCTTGATAGGCTTCTATGAGAAATTGAGATCTTCCAGGATACATTTGTTGCGCTAATGTACTAATTTGTTGACTGTCTCTAGGATTTTTAAATAGAATGAAATAATGTGTGTTCAAACTAACATTTCGCATCTCTTTACAATGATGGAATAAATTATGCACAATAAAGATAATGCTTAGATTTTGATGACTGCTGCCAACACTAAAGAGACGTGTCATACGCTCATCACTATGACATTTGGTCATTAAGTCATAAAAGGTGAGTAAGTTTGGTTTTTTCGGGTTAAAGCGCTCTTCAATGTCATCTGGAATGCCTTGGTAAAATTCCATATGTTTCATTCCCTTGTACAAAGGATGATAAAAGCCATAAAGCCATAAAATGCTTGTTGGAGAGGGTTTAATCAACTTTTGTTCTAGAATTTCCTTCACCAGAGACGTTTTGTCACTGCCAGAAGGTCCAGAGACCAAACATGTAAATGGATGTCTCATTTTTGAATGTCTGTTTCTTTTAAACTTGTTTGGCCAACCTAACCGCTTGACAAATAATTCTTTCACACCTTGTCTTTTACGTGTTTTCAAGACTTTTTCAATTCTATAAATAGATTCAATATCTTTAGTCACGGTCTGCAGTTCTTCCTCATAGAAATGTCCATCAATATCTTCGTCTAAAAAGTCTTTCACACGATACAAATGTATTCCTTGCTTCTTACAACGATGTGTGACAATGAAGACTTCTTGCGTCAATTTGATGTGATAATCTCGTTAAAACACATACTTGATGTGGGAAATGCGAACATGATCACCAATGCTAAATTTGTACGTTTTCTTCTTCTTCGGTTTCATTTTCAGTTTGTCTACATACATATACTTCCACACTTTCGATTCGTTGTCTTTACGAATCTCTGCAGGAGCATACTTATCAGGAAGAGAACCATGAGGTCTATGGTTGTAATTGTACACCAAGTCTGGAAGGATGTCTAAGTAACGGTAAGTTTGATTATGTAGAAAATACCGATAAATAATTCCCTTCAGAGTACGAATGACTCTTTCAGCAAAGTTGGCTTTGGTTTCATTCTTTGTGGTATAAGCATGAATTCCCTCTTTCTTCAAATATGCTTTTACCAATCTGTTTTTAAATTCCGTTCCTTTATCAGATCTTAGGGTTCGTGGTCTTCGTCGTGTGTCATGAAATATCTTGTGGTATGTGATTTATTAGGTATACCCACAAATAATTGGAAAACACATCAATGACAATGAGTAAAAAGCATATGTCATCATTATAGGGAGCTATGTTTCCCACATCAACCAAATCAATATCCCACATGTCATCAATGCCACGTGCAATCACACGTTGTCTTTTGAACCTGTTGTAGTAAACTGAATGCATCTTGATCCTGTAACCATTTCTTCACTTGTGAATGTGTGACTGGTTGGTCATGTTTTCTTAAGATGTGATAAAGTTTGGAAGGACCAGCAAATGCTCCAGGTTGTCCAGGTTTGAAGTAAATATTTGTTAAGTAGTCTTTCTACGTCGACATGTTCAATGAAAAAACACTTCTCAACAGAACACTTTTATTTTATAACTCAATCAACATAACTTAACTAACATGTATTTATAACTTAGCTAGCAAGTTTTTACAAATCAAGTATTGATACAATGGTGTGAATAACTGGAGACCATTGGTCTTCAATGAACACTAACCAACTACTGATTTCATCTAATGTAATAGTATCTACACCATATTTCTCACAACGTTGATTTGCATTCTCTAACACTTTATCTAAATGAATATAATATTTGGCTTCATTCCAATATGTATAGACACATGTAAAATGACAAGTATGTTCTTGACACTCTTCATGTTGACAAGCAGGACATACTAAACATGCAAACTTTTTTACAGCTAATAACATTTCTTCACAACATCTCAGTATCTCAATATCTCAATGTCTCAATGTAATGTCTGTTATTATACTGCAGTATAGATTAACCACTATCTCACTTCATCAAACAGTCTTGGATCAAATCGAGTAATATGCTGCTTCCACATCAAACTCCTCAGCTCTGACAATATCACCACACTCTTTGATGAAATCCTTACGCAAGTTTGTCAAGTTCAGCATGGAATGAGCAAGTTCCCAATAGATGTTGATATGTTCCAGTTGTTGTTCAACAGTTCCAAAACGTGCCAGTTCACTTATCATATAGTCCACAAACTTGTTCTTGAAACATGTTTCTACACCCATCCTTTACATGTCCACACGTCTGCACACCATGATGAGCAAATGAAAAGTCTCACCACTTTTATACCTCCTCACACAACTTTCCCATGATATTCTGACCAGGATATGAAGGAGATGACATTTGTTTCACACCAGCTCCCCACCAATGATTATACGTTGCTTCAACTTAAGTTTTGCCTTTACATTCTTTTAACTTTTTGCGAAACAATACACACTGATTCAATTTGACATGTAAAACATCTTGTATTTTACTTCTCTTCACTGTATGCCATAAAGGACATGGTTTTATCACTTTAGCAATATGATTTGCTTAATATCCATTTCTACATGAAGCAATGGCCGAAGCAATATCTTGACGGCGATGGAAAACTGCTTTCTCCCATTGATACAACGCTTCACTTGAGTTGAACAAATGTCCATACTTTTCAAGTCGTGTTGGAAACATGTTTGAAAGAACGTCCTTGTGACCGCTAAATAATACAAGATTCTCCATGACTTTGCTTCTTTTTGTTTATTCTGACATGTCGGTTTCTTCCTGTAATAAAATATGTTTTAATATATTTACTGCCTCTTGTATCATGACGTTTGTTTACTTTGAAACCACTCACATAAGATTACATTTGCTAGTAAGAAAAACATTGTTATGTCTTTGAGAAACAACACGCTATGTTATCACAAAGCTGTTAAAAAGGTTGTTCTCTTACCTGACAAAGCTGCTCTGTTTCCTCTTCTTTGCAGCAATCTCTCAAATAATAAACCACGGTGAAATATACTTCCACATCAGTGCGAGCAGAATAGAACGCAGAATCAAAGTCAAAGTCAGGATCTTCTATTCCAATTTTATGACATTCTCCAAGAAATCTTGAATGCAGTTCAATCACATCAAGGCTTTGATGTACAACATCACAAAACGCGTCTAAATGATAACGTTGATAGGCTGGAGTGTCACAGCAAGCAAGTTTAGCAATCATCAAGTCAACATAAGCCTTTTTAAAACATGCGTCCATCTTGTTTCAGTGTGTGTCTTATCACTTTTTACTTTGCTTCACAGACTTTAAGTACTCCACACTTGTCGCAGAAGTTGTTTGGTTCACACATCTTGCAATTATACTTGTGGCAGTGGCAATGATAATCCTACATATATCCACAAGCACCGCAATAGTCACAGGTAAGTCCAAGTGGATTTTGTACGTTTATGTTCTCTAATTGAACTTCAGCCAGCCTTTTCTTGGATAGTTTTGACACCTTCATCCAACCATCCTTTTGAAGCTTGATAGGAGTTATGACATGGTATTCCGTACATGGTAGCAAGGCTGAGTTAATGTTGTCCATCTCCTGAAGCAGTGTCTCCCATTCACCATCATTCATGTTGATGTGATGTATGTATTCTTTCCCTTCAAACCGTGATGTGCGCACAAAACTCACATAACGCATATCCAAGTATGAAATGACTTCAAGCCACTTCGCTTGTGTTAAGTACAGTTTGAAGTCAATGTCGCGTAAATTTTTCAAGCTCTGACATACAATCTTCCACAAAGATGGTGAATAAGCACACCATCTCTCTCCACGTGTGATGCGGAGAAATGGCCCATATTCTCCATGCTCCACAGTAATGGTTAAGTTGGCACTAATTTTAAAGCTGCTTGTCTTGTTCTCCATGGCTGCACATTGCTGAGTCAACAAACATCTTCAACTCGTCCAAGGTTGAATCGAACAAGCTCTGCTACATTTGTTGTCAATGGAATGTCATCATCATAATGTAAAATGATTCTTGCAGCTACATCTAACATGAGCTCAACTGCCCAAATTGTATTAGCGTTGATAAATGCTGAATCAATGTCGTAAGATAATGGCAAATGCAGTTCTTCACATTCACGTAGAAACGAGTAGATGAAACAATCTCTTGGAATGGTCTTTCCAACAGCTTCCCAATGCTGATGCAAATTCTTCACTTGTAACATCCAATCCGATTCAAAAGCAGGAAGCTTTGAAAACACACAGTCAGCATAATTCACTTTGAAGACGTCATCCATGGTCTCTACACATCGGTGAAGAAGTAATGTTGTCATTGCAAATGGGGTTTTCTCTCGTCACACTTGCATTTATACCACTTCGATGTAATCAAAATATGGTGTGTAACTTGTTTAACAAAATGTTAAAATTGCTGAGTCAGCAGAATTTATGGATATGTGTATTCATCCGCCAACATGGTATTCATCCGCGAAACTGTAAACTTTGCATAAAACTGAATCCAATGGTTAAATTTTCATGCAAATCGGTCAACTATAACGAAAGTTATCTCACTGTTAAGTTTAAATGGCTGCATGTTACAATTATGCATACATCCATCTGCGCAAATAGCCTGTGATCACTTCATAACAAAAGCTAGATAAAAAAAACTGAATCAAACAGTAAAATTTTCATGCAAATCGGTCAAGTAGTATTAAAGTTATATACTCTTGAAGTTAGCCATATCACGATCCTAGGTGGGATGATATAACGAGGCAATATCCCGAACAGGGTTCCCAAGTAGAACCAAAGGAAGGTTAAATTACCAGAAGTAATTAAATCTATTCTAGGCTATTCAATCCTTTAGGAAACAAGGACCTTAGCCTTTGAATCCAGTTTGATTCAATTTTTAGCCTTAGAATCTTAGCATTTTCACTCTTAGGGTTTAAATGAATGAAGTCTAAGATAAAGATCTCAATGTCCATAATCCCATTATGACCTTAGACTTCATTCATTTAAACTTTCTTAATTATGAAAGGTTTAGGCTGCAAAAGCTGGAGGAAAGATTTCGAAATGAACAACAGCAACACCGCTTCCAGAGGCCTGGATTTCCACAGCTAGCTTCTGCCGCTAGGCCGCTAAGTCAGCCACCAAGTCAGCCACAGTCAGTCAACCGCAGAGTTGACGCCGCAGCCACCAACACCGCAGCAGTTGACGCCGCAGCAGCCACTTATTGTTAATAAGCAAAACAACCTGTCTTGATGTTGGGGGTGTGCGTGTGTGTGTGTGGGTGGGTGTGGGGGGACTCATGTGGTTAAAACAAAAGTCATCCCAACACACGAGCGCTCTATCTGGTCCAGAAACCTATGAGAGTTCTACCACACCTTATGACGTCACTGTCTTGATGAGGATAGAAGATAGAAAGGCAGTAAGAGCAGTAGTCGATGCCACGACGCAGAACCACAGGTTGACACTTGCGAAAATGACGCCTTCTCAATTCGACCGTTTCCTCCGTTGCAACAAACAAACCCAGGAGGGGGTCTGTCTGAGAAACTCGAGGCTTAAAAGTAGATACTACGTGGGCAATCACAGTCCACAATATTTGAATGCGTGGCTGACTGGGGAAAACCTTGAACCGGCATCTACTCTGACTTCATGATATTAAGAGCAAAGCACTGCTTGACCAAGCTGACCACGTAAAATAGCAAGATGACCTTGTCCATGTTTGCAGCATCCAATTGCCGAGATCCTGGAAAATTACCGACCCCGACTTTTCGACCCCAAGTCAATTACCTTTATAACGTGCGTGAACACAAAGGGTGTGATCGACTACCCGAATGGTGTGTAGAGAAACCACAACGTACACCCCTACCATGAAGCAGAGTTAGCGACGAGCCGATTTTTGCTCAGAAATGTGACGGTAGGCATCCAAAGGATCCGAGATGGCCCATATGCCCTGACTTAAAGTGAGCTTGATGAAGGTGTTCATTTTGAACAACTCGAGAAGTAAAAGCTGACTGAGTTGTGACAAGCCTATGATTAGACGCCAGTCTATGACTAGACGCCAATCTATTTGGGTACACGAAAGACGAGCCTGAAAAACTGGTGAGTTTTGGCCGGCATCAATTTTTGCTTAACAGTTCTTTAATAATTTGCTTGCATGAGTGATGCTTGTATAAGGTGATAAAAGAAGGATCGAGAAGCTTGGCCACCCGGTAGAAGCATTTGTTGACCTAACCAATTCCTCGCAAACAGAAGGGATAACCTCATCGCAACCAACAGACTACCTGTTTGGGAACCCTGAAGGATTGCCAAGCTTGCTAAAAAATTCTTTAACCTTCCTCCTACGGGCACATTTGCTCTTGATTTGTTCAGTGGAGAAAATAACTTTTCCTTAGAATCGAGAGTATCTCGACGAGATAGCTACACGAGACCGAGCCGATACTTTGATTAGTTGCTACTTCTCTTCAAAGCAGCCGATGTTTTAGATGCAACTTGGGTTTCTTGACTTGCGGATTTGAATAGGTAAGTGAGACCAAAGAACTGTCTGCTAGAAACTTAGCGACAGCTCTAAATGAAAAATCCATCGACGTCAAAGACGCATAATTCCATTCCTTCTGTATGATGTCAACACCTGGCGGCGTAGGCGTGCGAGCGGCAAGATGCTGTGCGAGCAACCTATCACATATACGAAACGGCACTGCAACGATACCCGTCACAGCCACTACATGTACTACCCGACGCATTGGCGACCTGTCACATTTATGGGTCGTGACAGTGACGACAAGCTGCGTACACGATTAGTGGCAGCCACGACCCGTCACAGTGATGGTTCATCAGTCACGACCCGTCACATGAATCACGCCTGCCAGCAGCGACCCGTCACATGGTGAGTACGACCACTTGTTGCATGCACAACCCGTGACAGCAGTAATCCGTCACCGTGACGGGCCGTGACAGTCACAATCCGCTGCACGAACGACTCGAGGCACGGACGACGTGATGGATGAGTCACATTCTCGAGTTGCGATAACTGAACATAAAGCTACCCATTACGTAACCGTGGTATGCTCTAGTCGACTCAGTGACAACACGTCAACACTTTCATTGGCGTTGCAACTACCGTGACAGCGCCCATCGAGACAGCACCCTACAAGTGAACACATCAGCTAGTAGTAGGGAGAAAACGACAGATCTACCGCAAGACCACTCCCCCTCATAGTATGTCAGACCTCCCCCCTCCCCCGCAGGCAGCGAAGTTGTGTGTGAAGAGGAAGTGAAAAAAGGCGGTAGTTGTTGCTGGAAGATGGAAGTGAAAATGTTCGGTATGTGAAATTGTGTGTTATGTTTGTTTAGTTGTTTATTGTTTTTGGTTATGTGGGAAGAGCGCGCGCCATTCAAAGATGTGTTCGAATGGGCAGCCCATTCAAAGATGTGTTCGAAAGAGCAGCCCCTTCCCATTCATTCAATGCTTTGGAGATGTGGAGAAATTCCAGAAAGAATAGCATATTAGGACATAGTGTGTCAGACCCCCCCCTAGGAAATTTTAGAAAATTTAGTTTTGGAACATATTACGTCATGGTATGTGGGACCTCCCCCAACCTCAACCCCATGCGTATGATTAATTTTAAAATGTATTTAATAAAATCAAATCGTTTAGAAGTGATCACGTTCAACTGCAAGCGCTATGTCAGCTTTATACGCAGTTCTCAATTTGAAGGGAAAGAGTATACTAACTACATCAACTTCAATGATGAGGAATGGGCAACGCTGCTGAACGTAATGCCACAAATAAACTGGGTGTTGCATGAGGAGTCATCATCAACATTCAGTCTTTTACTTGATGAGACGTGTATGGAATACTATGGCTGGGTGCCAGCAGTCCAGTTAACTGAACATAAACAGATGAAACCAACTAATCTCACCAAGGAACAGCTGGCTGCAGTTGAGCTGAGTCAAGCAAATGTACAAAACCAGCTTGGATTAATATATACATATTGTGGTGCTGAAAAGTTTGTAAAAGTTGATGATTGTCACTGCCACAGATTTGACTGTAAATTATGTAAACCTAAAAATTTTTGTAGTACATGTAAAGGTTGGTGAGATGCATATAGAGGAATGGCCAATGTATTGAGAAGAATGACACCATAAAGAACTCTTGAGTGAGGTGCATAATCATATATATTCCATAGAGACCACGCAGTAAGACGTGTTTATTGTGAATATGGATATTATTTTCAAACAGACATATTTAAACTGTATGACTGATGAATTAACTCGCTTTGGATTCGAGAAAGAAGAACCTTAGGACTTATATACCTGTTGGGACTTGGCGCACTACAACCTTAACAGAATTGAATTACACAACAGGTTTATTGAACAGTGTTATGACACTTGAATAGACGACGCAGATGACCTTGATTTTGCATTCTGCATTTTACTTTGTTCGTACTGATGTAGGAGTGTGCTCTCGGGTGGTGAATTATTTGAGAGATTGATTTGCAGAAGAAAAGTGAACCATGTCAACATCCCTTCTTCACAGATGTGTAGAGACATTGGATGATATCTTCCAAGCAAACTATACTGACTTTATGTTTTCAAAACTTCTTGATTTTGAATATGATTGGATTTTACAAGAATATACAAGAATATGCATAAAAACTGGAAAGCTGTTGGAGTGACAATTCCAAGAAATCGTTTCATCCAATCTTTTCTAAGTAAATGTGAAGAACTGAATTTACCAGGGAACACATATGACATTGATTCAGCATTTAACAACGCCAATACAATTTGGGCAGCTGAGCCCATGTTAGTTGTGGCTGCTAGAATTATTTTACATTATAGAGATAATGTTTCACTATTAACGAATATCTCAGAACTTGTCCTGTTCAATAACGGACGAGTTGAAGTGAATATAGACATTTGTAAAATGTTTGAAGAACAGTAAAGTTTGTTTGTATGGTAGTGCATAATTCAATCTTTTAAGTGGTTAAAAATTAATAAATAGTGGTTAAGTGATTCATATTTACATGTCAGCAAAAGTTTTACTATGTGAATGAATGTTTTCATATTAAGTAAATATGGCAACGTGGAAAGACTAATTAACCAATGCTTACCTTAAACCTGGAATTCCCGGAGCATTTGCACTACCTAATAAGTTATACAAACAACCTGTAACATATTCCAAAGAAACAAAATTGGCTACACGATCATGATGCCTTTAGTTTACTTCAACCAGTGATATATAGATTTAAACGACAACGTATCATTACCCGTGGTATTGATGATATGTGGAATGTGGACTTGGCAGATGTAGCTAACATTGCACAACATAATGAACACAGTCACTTTCTACTCATTGTCATTGGTGTCTTTTCCAAACACTTGTGGGTACAACCTATTCCAAACAAAAGTCATACAAGTGTCATTCAAGCCTTTCAGGGGATTTTTCAAGAAACAACAAGAAGACCTAGAACACTGAGGTCGGTAAATGGGTCCACAATCGCGTGGTGGATTATGCCATTGTTGTTGTTGTTGTCATTGTTGTTCTTGCCATTGTTGTTTTTGCCATTGTTTTATTGTTGTTGTTGTTGCCATTGTTGTTGTTGCTATTGCTGATATTGCTATTGTTGTTGTTACTGCCATTGATGTTGCCATTGTTGCTGTTGCCATTATTGTTGTTGCATTGTTGTTGCTGTTGCCATTGTTGTTGTTGTCATCATATATTTACATTCAAAGACTTCTTTTGCCATTTAAAAGTGGATGTGGAATCGAAAAGATGTATGAATGCAACATTTGTTCGAAATCTTACGACTGGCCGCAAAGTATTAAAAGGCATTTAAAGCAAAAACACGCTTCAGAAATGAATGAAGAATAGGAGATTGATATGGAAAACCTATAAAAACGCCTTTCGAGGAAACTTTAGATGAATTTTCTATTAAACGTCAAAGAGTCATTATAGCTGAAATTAATGCAAATGCTTCTATAGAATGTGGTGCGTTATACAACAGCGAATAAGCTTTAGCCATGCATGTGAAGCAGTGTGGTGAGGATGCCGATTAAAGCAGTTCTGACACTAAGTCAGAAATAGACTCTCTTTGGCATGATATGGTTCAAGAAGTCTATGATGACCATGATGACAAATTTCAAGAAAAGATTTTAGAATGTGAAGAACAGTGGCTTGAAGATGCTCGTGAAAAAGCAAGTGATGACCTTCGACCCGTTTATAAGCGTCGACTGAAAGAACTGCTTATGAGACTATTCAAATATACCCAACGTCTAGAACAAAGTGAACATTATCAAACCATTTTAGAAGAGTTTAATTACTATGTTGATGAAGAATATTACTAGTATTCAAAGGCATCAAAGGCGGCTGTAAGGAAAAACAATACAGTCTTTGAAGAGCTTCCAGATAAGGAGGATGATACAGCAGCGACGGAAAAAGTGAATTGGATGAGGACAGTGAGGTGCCAAAAGTGAAACAGATGAAGAAAAATAGACTTATTTCACTGAACTTTGTAATATTGTTATTAACTTAAGCGCTGTCTTCAAAGTGTATCAATAAAACTATTAAATATATGTCTTGTTTTTGATATTTAACATATGAAGTCACAAGAAGATAAGGTCCCTGACGTGGTATTAATTTACCCGTGAACCCTTTCATTTTAATTTTTTCCATTCTTGTAGACGGTTGCCAGCGCGGTGTTAATTCACCTGTAAACCTTATATGCCATATATTAGTGTAAAGTGTTATATTGTTTGTAACCATATACATTTATACATTGATATAATTTTTTTGTATTATAGTCAGGCATTGTATGAGAAAAATAAAAAAAGTTGAAAATATGTGTTTTTTTATTGAATATTACAAATATTCACACTTACTGAGAACTACAATTATGATAGACATCAAATTAAAATATTACCATATGTCGAGAATAAAAACAAAAATATTTCAAATACATATAATTCTAATACATTTGACATATTAGCCCACTCACAAGAATTTAAATTGATATAAGTGTCATAAATGTTATGAAAACTGACTTAACATTGATCAAATTCAATCACTTTCACAACAACATGGTTTGTTTTTTCATAGTCTTTATCATTGTCCACATATTAGGTATAAAGTTAGTTTTCTTTGAACCACATATCAAATATACATGTCCATTTGGTTCAAATGAAATCATAACATCCGGTAAGCTCGTCATACTGTTAAAACGGTACACAGCGTTCACCGTCTCGCTCTATGACTTTCACACACACTTTCAATTCTGAGACTTGTAGATGAAATCCTGGTATTGCTAAAGATTCAGAATAATCCTTCACCACAGCTTGATCTTCAGAAGATAAGATAATGTAAGTTCCACGATAACATATGGCCAGTTCACCCAAGTGATCTAGAGATAGTTTCACGTTTGAATTCATGATGATAAATGGGTTCAACTGAAAAATCTTCTGACCGTGACGGCAGTTATACATCAGTTTTCTGAAGCACTGATTTGCCTCTTCGGCATTTACCAACCTTTCACTAACAACAAAATTCCCTTCTAGGTAGGATATAACCTCCCAGATGTATGATACGGATGTTAACCATCACTTGCTGTTGATATTTCACCAATTTAATTTATATTTCTCCATTAATGGATATCATAACCTGTAAATTATCTACACTCATCTTCTTCATGGACTTTGTAGTGGTGGTAGCTTTGCGCTCCGGTTCTCGCTTAATTTTTATTCTCTGTCTTAATTTTTCGCTTTTTACACGGCGACGTCGTAGCTGATAACCCATCTCTTTTTATCTTTCTAAAATGTGATCGCCTTCGACGCTGTGGTAGTGACTTCAGCTCAGGCTTTACCATAGACATTGCCTTAGACTTTGCTGTCGGTATTGTCTCAGGCTTTGCTTTAAGCTTTTCTGTTGACATTGCCTCAGACTTTTCTGTAGGCATTATCGTATATGGCAGTTGTTGTTCATTCACTGCGGACATGCTCACTGTTCAATATTTTGATACAGAATGATTGCTATGTCTAAGACGGACAACTTTTTATGCTCTATAAGTTGTGTAATGTCCATGAGTTAACATGGTGTAACCATAATTCAATACGTAGCGCTTATCAACAATTGGTGATAGACCGACCTTCTCAATCTTCTCTGAAAAAATTTGATGTTTATGACTGCTCATATGACTGCTCTTCCCTGAATAAATTATTCTTGTATTGAGCATTTGTCATTCGCCTCTGACAGGCGTGTGTATTGCCCTTAGCAGCATGTTTCTCTTGTCCACCCTACAGCAAACTGTACATCTTTGATCGAAGCCCTACAAACTCCTAAATAGGGATGCCTGCCGTCTCATTCTACATTTTCCCAAGCTCTTTTTGTTCGCGTTGGAATGCACGAAATGATCTGACGGATAGTCACTTGTGTCGAACAGGGGGTATGACACACACTGGTTTTTACACACAGACATACACACATTTGTTTGTTTCATAACAGTGACTGATCCTTAGAAGCTATTTGAGACACACACATACACACACAGACACACACAAGGGCCGAAAGTTTTTGATGATGGCTCCTCACCAAATGCTCGGGTTACCGTAGCTATACTGGTATTTCAGACACACACACACACACACACACACACACACACACACACAAACATACATAGATTGATCAGCCTTATTTCGTTTTAGGGGGTGGCCCTAAGAAGGGCCTGCAGTTTTCTCGATGCTAGCTCTTCACCAACACGTTGGGTTCTCGCACCGGCATTGGTGTCTGTAGTACTGCTCCATGGTAAACGGCCTTCCTGCACATCTGAAGGAGTGACGGTTATAGTAGCTCATGTTTCTTAGTGTCGCGCCACACCACCAGCAGTTTGTATCCTCCGGCCCAAGATACGAGTGAGCTTATACCATAAGTTTTACTGCAGAACCGCCGCGGTGCATTGTGGTCAACGGGACAGTTATAAGGCGATCCAAACCCAGTACTTGAAACACTCAGCTTTTAGGTGCTACTGGCCGGCCGTTCCTCGTCACTGTGATCTTGCCTGTTGAACCCATTTTCTTCTTGTTGTAATGATTTAAATGGATATTTCCTGCTATTTATATAGGCAAGGGGGTATGATACACTGTGTCCTATGGGGGTCAAGGTCCAGGTCAATGTCAGGGGGGGGGTTTGGTTCAGCTTCGCTGCCGGGGGTCTGACACACTATGTCCTAATGTGTGTTCCTTTCTGGAATTTCTCCATATCCCCAAAACATTGAATGAATGGGGGCTGCTCATTCGTCATTGCACTTCCACTTCACACACACAATTTCGCGGCCTAGGGGGGTCTGAATACTATTTCCTAGAGGCGGGTATGACATACTATGTCCTGGGGGGGTCTGACATACTATGTCCTAGAGGGGTCCTGTGATAGAACTGTCGCTTTCTCCCTACTGCTAGTGTGGCGGATTGCTCCAGCCATGACAGCGATGCATGCTCGATCGCATGACCGTACCTTTGTCGATGACAGAATTTCGAGTTTCCATGCGTAAACTGGCACACGCACTCCTACCACATGGTAAATTTAGGCGAAACCTCGTGCAGTAACACAGGGACGATACATTCACGCTGTCGCTGATACAACGACCTAACAGAGTGTCGAGAAGGCGAACCTGCTACTGATACCTGTCGCTGTGACAACCACTTGGACGACTCAGTAGCCGTGCCAGAGGCTGGAGCAAGCAAATCCCTTACTTGGCACTGCTTCAAGTAGCCGAAACGCCCCAAGACTGGCAAGACTGACGCAGAGACAACGGAAAAGTCAGTGCAGTACCGGCCAGATGAGAGACCCGAGCTTACCAAAGTGGCTATAAATTGCATGCCTCAAGACACTACAATGCCTAATTGCTCATAGAAGGGAAACAGGGCGATGGAAATTTAGAACTCTCCTTTTTGCAGAGCCTACTCAATTCAAACTCGATGTTGACCATGAGGAAGGCCCTCGAGATTTATTAGAAAAACGGTTAAAGATTACCTCATTGTAGATTACCTGTAACCGCACTAAACTTCTTGATAACTGGGAAGCCGATTTGACAAAACCAACTACTACCACTTGCTCGAATCAGCAAAGTCAGCAAACCATAATCCGTAAACAGAACGACATGAAATTTATGCTATGTATATAAAAACTACTAAAAAGAAATAACATCAAAAAGTATGCGATTCACGTTGAATTCAGTCCGTCATAATCTGTAATTGATGACGTCACGATGATTGATTGTTGTAGAACTGTCGTTTCTGCACTACTGATGACGTCACGAAGCTTGACAGATGATAGACAGAAAGTATTAGTGGGCGGGGATTAATTGGCTTAATTGATCACGTGATTGATGACGTCACGATGATTGACAGGTGGTCCGGAACAATCGTTTACAAGTGGTCCAGAACTGTCGTTTTTCCCCTACTTTCTGCAGTGAAGTTATTCATTTAAACTCTTTTACATAAGAGAGTTGATAAACAATAATGAAGCATTTTGAAACAGCCAATTCCTTTTATTCGGCTTTTCTCATTTCATGAAATGATACACTTCTTTAATGGTATCGATGATGAAATTCTTGAAAGCTACAGAGTATTCAGCTTAACTAGAAACTATTCATAAACTTGAACCAGCGACCTCAGTACTCGGAAAAATAGAATAGCCCAGTCACATCATAGCTAAATACATTGGAATTGGTCAAGAATAAACATGTGGCTCAACTGACCATATATATGGTAAAATATCGGACACCTGCACTCATTCACTCTCTCTCTCTTTCTTTCTCTCTCTCTCTCTCTCTCTCTCTCTCTCTCTCTCTCTCTCCCTCTCTCTCTCTCTCTTTCTCTCTCTCTCTCTCTCTCTCTCTCTCTCTCTCTCTCTTAACCAGATCAGTTTTTCATACGCCTTGTGAATCAAAGACCGCGTGCAACACATCTCGATATATAAAAATATTAAATTTTATCAAGTAGATAAGAATACTGTGTTTGAGTCGAGTCTGGGTATCTGCTGTAGTTTTATAGAACTTAAGTAATAAATTGGTATAGATTATGTGATTCTAAAGTTACACAAAAGGGCAGGCATCTAATAAGTTTTCTACTTCTAGCTTTCGCCCTTCTTATATCAATGTTTCAACTATAAATTAATCTCTGTTTTTTTCTGTGCGAGAATATCTTACTGTTTAAAGTTCGCCTGTTCACTAATTGTACACATGCGAGAAATTAGAATAAAACATCCTTATTCTTATTCTACTCGATACTCATGTGTCAGTTCCGTACATAAAAGGGGCCATTTCGTCCGTCCGAATGGGATTAAAATGAGCTTACAAAATTCTAAAATGAGTATGCAATATTAATTTAATTTGATGGGATTGTCATTTGAATCACATACTGGTCATTACATGTATTTGTATGCTGTGACTCTTCCCCTAATTTTAGAACTCTGTAATATGTGGCAATAAAATAGGCCTGTTGTATGCGTGAGGTGGCTGCGTGGAAACACTAATTGAAACTAAACAGACGCCAAGTTGCTGCCATATTTATTTTACAACCGGAAGTCACAGGCTACGCATATACACAACATTACCCGCGTACCGAAACAAGACTTACTGTGTAGATTACTGCTTAACTGTGCTTTAACTGCTATTTTGCTACCAGCATTCAGTTGAAGACTTTATCTGATTATCAAACAAAAAGATATAAAATTTATAAGTATACTAACCAGAATATATCAATTAAATTACCTGAAAATTGCGGAATTCTACTTTTCAACTTTTTTTTCTTACTCTATATTATCGCTATCACTGCGATTCGACATTCTATGATTATAAACTCGATCCATGAGTGTGACCTCAAGAAACACTTAACCGGCATGGAAATGAAGCTCGAAGTAATTATAAAAGACAACAAATACGCAAAATAACTACTTCAGAGATATCTAAACCGTAACCTTAAACTTGCCACTTAGTTCAGATATGTTATAAATAAATAAACGCGAAAGATAAATCCAAAATTCTCTTCCTTTTTTTTATATTTACCGCACACAATTACAGCAGCTGAAATATCGATTAACTGTAAAAACTGTCAACATTACAGCAACGTTATCAGCACTTTAATTGAACTGCAGCCAGCTATCAAATCAGCACCTGTACAACATTACAAAAACATAAAACGTTAATATTGGCCTAGAATGAATAAATAACGATTGAATATAGCAAAATATCTTAATTGTACGACATTTAACTAAAAGTTAGTCCTCGAAACCGTATTTCTTTGGCGATCTTACAGAACGACCTGATCGCGATACACGACCACCCACACTTGCAATCTCAGTTTTTGCTTTAGCAGGTGAAACGGGGTGTGAAACATTGACAGAAGGCTCCGGAATTCTAACTGTCACAGTTTTTCGGCTAGAAACAACGGGTTTCTCTTTTGAAATCGTGGTTTCACCAGATGTAGATGGCGCTATGCTACATGGAATAGCTGTACGGTCTACTGCCGGGTTAGGTTCAGTGGGCTTGGGTAAAACAGCTGATTGTCGAGGGGTATTATCGCTCTTGAAGGGTTTTTCTTCAACCGGGTGTTGTGAACGACGGATTTGGTCAACGTGTCTTCTCCATATTGAATTGTCAACCAAAACCTCATACATTAACGTTCCGATTTTTCGCGAGATAACTGCAAATGCCCATTTTCCGTGCTTTTGTCGATAGTCCCTCACAAGCACTTCATCACCCACACTAAAAGAACGGCGCTGAAATTCGTCTTTGGTGTTTACATTCCTGTAAACAATGTCGTGCAAACTGGGTTTTGCCAAATCCAGCCTTGTTTTGATTTCACGTCCTAGGAATAACAAAGATGGGGTCTCGTTGGTAGTTGCGTTTTTAGTTGATCGATACATAAGTAGAAATTTAGCTACTTTCTCGTGCATTGAACGAGGCTTGAGTTTCATCGATTTGAGACTAGATTTCAAACTCTGAACCATACGTTCTGCTAAACCGTTTCGCGAGGGTTTAAAAGGGCTCGTAGTTTTGTGAATAATTCCATGTAGTTTTAAGAATTTCTGGAAGGTTTCTGAATGGCAGGTTGTACCATTGTCTGTACAGATAACATCACAAATTCCATAGGCGCTAAACAGTTCTTGAAGTACTTTGACGGTTTCCGGGGCAGTGATTTTTTCCATGATCCGTACCTCTGGCCATCTGGAGTGTGCGTCGACTATTATGATAAACATATGGCCTTGAAAAGGTCCTGCAAAATCAATGTGGATCCTTTTCCACGGCTGACTTGGCCATTCCCAGGGGTGCACTGTAGCTCTTGTTGGAGCTTTGCTTATTTCTAAGCAGCTCGGGCACATTTTAGCTTGTGTTTCGATATCTCTGTCGATATTGGGCCACCAAATGTACGATCTAGCCAATTTTTTCATTTTCACCATACCAGGATGGGCACTATGGAGTTCTTGCAGAAATGCTCTCTGGAACTTTTCTGGAATAACCACTCTGTTTCCAATGAGCAAACACTCTTGTGAAATAGACAATTCGGATTCGTGTGAATGATAAGGGGAAAGCTCTTCTTCCACTTTACCGGGCCAGCCATTTCTTGTAAACTCGTAAATTCTAGACAATACCTGGTCTTTTGACGTTGCCTGGGCAATTTGTTTGAACGAAATCGGAAAGTTGTCGAGTAGGGCAGCGTAGAATATTTCTCTCTCTTCTGACGACTTTTTCTGCCTTACCGGAAGAGGTAGTCTACTTAATCCGTCAGCGTTGGCGTGTTCACTTGTCTTTCGGTATTCAATTTCGTAATTATAGCCAGTAAGGAAAATGGCGTATCTCTGCATCCGCGAAGCCGTAGTTGTTGAAATACCTTTTTTTGGATTGAAGATCGAAACTAAAACTTTGCAGTCGGTAACTAGAGTAAATTTTCGGGCAAACAGGTACATGTTGAATTTTTTGATGCTCCAAATGATGCTGAGGGCCTCTCGATCGATTTGAGGGTAATTCTGTTCAGCTTTTGACAATGTTCGGGATGCAAAACTAATGGGGCGTTCGCTTCCATCTGGGTAGATATGCGAAATAACTCCAGAAATACCTTTTGATGATGCGTCACAGTGCAGTCGAAGCGACAGTTTCGGATCATAATGTGCTAAAACGAGATCAGATGTGATTAGATCCTTCGTTTTCTTAAAAGCCGTTTCACATGAATCTGTCCATAGCCATTTCTGATTTTTGTGGAGCAACTGATGCAATGGATGTAGTATCGTAGACAAGTTGGGTAGGAAGCGGTGGTAGTAGTTCACCAGGGCGACCCAGCTTCGTAATTCAGAAACATTTCTTGGAGCTGGCGCATCTGTAACTGCCTTGACTTTCGAATCGGTCTTGTGGATTCCGTCTTTGTCGACGATGTGAGCACAAAATTCAATGGAATCTTTGAAAAACTCACACTTGTTGGGGTTGACTTTAAGGCCGTATTCTATTAACCGCTGAAAGACTTTCTCGAGGGTACATAGGTGATCGTCATCGTTTGAACCGGTGATTATCATGTCATCCAAAATACACTGCACGTTTTTGATACCTTTTAAAACTTGTTCAATTGCGCGTTGCCAAATAGAAGCAGCTGGGGAAATACCGTACGCCAGTCGATTGAAAACAAAAAGTCCTTTCTGTGTGTTGATGGTCAGGTATTTTCTCGATTCTTCGTCCACTACCATTTGAAGATACGCCGTTTTGAGGTCTATCTTTGAAAATTTCTCTCCACCCGCCAAGGTTGCTAACATGCCCTCAATAGTAGGCAATGGGTACGAGTCAACATTGAGCTGTGGGTTGACAGTGACCTTAAAATCGCCACATATCCTAACAGAACCGTCCTTCTTCAGAATTGGGACAATGGGTGCAGCCCAATCACTCCATTCTACCGGTGAAAGGATCCGTTTACTCACCATGTTGTCCAGCTCCTTGTCGACCTTGTCCTTCATTGCAAACGGGACCTGTCTGGGTTTGCAAAATTTAGGGGTAACTCCTTCTTTCAGGTGTAACTTCGCAGTTATCCCTTTTAGCTCACCCAGTTCTTTGCCGAAACACTCACTGTACTTTTCCAGAAGATGGTCTAATTTCTTCTTACCTCGAGTCATCCGTATGGACTTGATTTCGTGCCAATTTAACTTAATGTGTCGGAGCCAATCTCTACCGAACAAAGGTGGACCTCCCCCGTGAAGAATGTAAAGCCGCAAACGATGTTCCTTACCTTCGTGTTCCACCAGAACATTCACGTACCCCTCTGGCCTTGCACATTCTCCAGTATAGGTTTTTAACACAACATTTGTTCTCCGCAGCCGTAATTTACCAAGATGGCGCTGATAATCCCTTTTCGATATTATCGAAAGCGCAGATCCTGTATCAAGCTCCATTTTGATCATCTTACCGTTTATTTTAGGACTGATCGTAATGGACGCACATTTCTTCTCGCTATTGTTGTTTACATCACAAACAACTTCCGTATAGCCGAGGTCTGAACAGGAAGTGCTACCGCCATTAGATTCTTCACTATCCGTGGTCGCGTCATCGTCATCAGCATAGAAAACTTTCTTTGGCTTTCGCTTCTTAAACTGGTCCGTCCCAGTCTTTTTGCCCTCGGAAGATGACTTACCGGATTTCTTCATCTTGCATCTTCTCTTAATGTGGCCTTTCTTACCGCAGTTGTGGCATTTCTCGTCCTTAAAACGGCATTCCTCGGGACCATGACCATTTCTGCCACACCTGAAGCAGCGACTTCCAGTGGTCCTCTGTAACTTGTTCACATTTGCCAATGCTCCTTGGATTTCCGATACGTCCTTCATGGCCATTTCCATGGCAATTGCTATTTCCTTGGCCTTCTGGTAAGTTAAATTTTTCTCCGACAGCAATCTTTTTAGGACATTTTCGTTCTTTATCCCACAAACCAGCTGGTCTCTAAGATGCTCTGCCAGACGCTCGCCGAACTCACAGTGCTCACTCAGCTTTTGGAGAACACCCACGTAATCTGTCACCGACTCACCCGTCTGTTGCTGACGCTTGTAGAACCGGTATCTCTCTGCTATTACGTTGGGCTTTGGACTTAGATGCTCTTGCAGCAACTCCCCAATTTGTTCGAACGTCTTTGTTGATGGCTTATTAGGTGAGCACAGGCTGTGCAACAAGGAATAGGTCTTCCCTCCAATGAGACTAAGAGTTACCGCCACCTTTTTTTCGTCGACTACGTCATTGGCAATGAAATACTGCTCTAACCTCTCCTTGTACAGCTCCCAGTCACCAGCAGTTTCATCGAAGGGCTCCAATCGTCCGATCAGTGATGCCATCATTCAGACGTCAATTTCAGCAAACACTCACTTTTCGGTTATCTTCGGCACTTTACTCTGCGTCTTTCTTGCCCAGCAGACCTTCATAACCTCATTGGACCGACGCAACACGATTTGCTCGTCGCCATTTATACCATTACTTTTATTCTTACATTCGGTTTGCCTGTAATTTTATCCGTAAAAAAGAAGGAAAAATCAAAATCATTCAAGAATTATGTTTTGACATAGAATAAATAAAATATCAATCAATCACTAAATGACTCCCCAATCTGCTTCATTCAGATTGATATGTGTACAAAAGAAAGTGCTATCAATCAGAGTGACGTCATGCTCACGTAATCAAAACACGGTCCCTTGTTTACGATTTTTATTGACTGCGTTTTATTGGGCAAGGATAATGTCTCGAAGATGTTGGGAGACATTATTGGAAAAAAACAAGAAACATTTTCTGATTTTTGAAACATTTTCGGGTGTATCCAGCTTTGCATTGAGATAATTTTCCCATAATCCTTTTCTGCGTAACTGCACCCCATTATCGCCCAAATGTGATGCAGTTATTGCTTTTCTTACATCGATTCAAAACTGACTAACGACAGCTTACATTAAAGCCAGCAGAAATACAGCTATTGATAACAGCAATTCGCAATTTGGATTGCTATCTTCTAGAGAGAAAAGCGCCAAAGCTTCGGCAGCCATTTTTATTTTGATACATTATCTGAAGTGTTTTATTGGGACATTTTCGAAACATTATCTGGCTTTATTATTTTTGAGAGTTACGCAAAATTGACACTTGAACTGGAACAGAGGTTTTACGTTGTTACTCAAAAATTCACAGATCTCGAATCATCGTCGTGTTTTAAGGTTCCTCCGCCAGTAAACAGAGTTGCAACCCCTCAGGGTGTAAATTATCGCAGAATCGAGCAATTATATCAGCCTCCCCGGGGAGCACACGGGTACAGCCCCCGCGGTCCAAACAACGTACCTGTTTCCGCCGCGGATGCTCGGGACGAGTTCAAATCTATACGCGATAAATACGCCAATATCCTGAGAGGATCAGGACAAAATAAACTTAATAGCAAATTGTGTGAAATACTCTGAAACTCTTATTAAACTAGCCATTGCCAACGAACACGACCCTGAATCTATTAAAGAGCAAGTTTTTACCCTCGCTGCTGCACAACAGAAACTGTTACAGACAGAGTATTTTAAACAGCCTAGAAAGCACATGTGTGCCTTTGATCAGGATTCCCGTGCGGATCTAGGAGACGCAGTAGCCGTCTGTTCTCGTTACAAACCGTCGGATAGTCAATGCAGAGGAAGGCTCAACAACTGTTTCCCTCGTAGGGGTGGTCGCGGTCGCGGGAGACAGGACGTGTACGCACAAATTACTGCTATGCAACAGATACCTACTACCCGTTTTCAAAATGAGGATCAATAATGTCAAAGTTTTTGGCAGGATCGCTGCAGAAAAGCATCAATGAATGGGTTAGTATTGATGCAAATGCGGAAATTATTGATTGGTTAAAATATGGTGTCCGTTCAAGTGCCAAGTTCATACGAGTTTAAAAATCATTCGTTCAATGTTAAGCAATCCGTCTTTATAGATCGTGAAATTAGCTCTCTATTAAAAGCAGTCTCTTCGCTATACATCGTTTGTCGATGACGGATTATTGGCGGCGCAGCATGATAAAATTCAGGATCAAAAGCAACTTTTGTTAGACACTTACAGTCATTTAGGTTTCTACCTAAACTACGAAAAATCGATCTCACTCCAAAACAGGAAATATTATTCATTGGCTATGTGCTAACTTCAATAAGAGACGGTAAATATCCTTGGTTTCAATTCCCAGCTCTCGTATCTACAAGCTTAGGCGAGATATTAAACGCATACCAAATAAAGGTTCCGCTTCGGCACGTTTTTAGCTCGTGTATGCGACAGCGTATTTCATCCACTAAGGCTATCGTCCCTACTAATTTGCTACTTATACCGCCTTCTTAGCACCAGCAATCCTGGTCAGATACATTGTCGCTAGATGCCGCTAGTGTCGATGATTTGGAATGGTGGATCAACGCTCTACTAAATTGGAAGGGTAAACCCGTAGTCAAAAAGGATGTTGATATTCAAATATCTACCGATGCTTCCAACAGCGGTTGGGGTGGTGTCTGAAACGGTTTAGAGGATAAACGGCTCTTGGACAACCGAAATCAAATTTAAATCTATCAATTATATGGAGTTGCTCGCCGTTTTTCTCACGATTATATCATTCGTGCATGAGTTGGCCAACAAATGCATTCAGGTGTTGTCAGACAATATAACGACCGTCGCTCAATTAAACCACTTGGGTTGGAGTATAGACGATCTAAACATCTTAACGAGAGCCATATTCCGCCTAGCATACTGTCACAACATCGATATTCAGGCGAAACATTTGGCCGGCAAAATAAATACTCATGCCGACAGGCCTCTTGCGAGTTGCAGAGTACAGCACACGCAATTGGAAATTAAACTCACGAATTTTCAAAATTGCGAACAAATTATACGTGAAAGATATCATAGATCGATTCGCGGATATCACAAATTTTCAGATATCACAAACCCAGAGCCCAGGAAAAACAAAAAGTGACAGTTTTTTCTTTGGGGAGCGAGTAGGCAAATATGCTACAAAAGCAGGGCTGATCAGTCGTGAAACATCATTAAAATTGTTTAGCACCATCAACTCTCAGTTTGTATAATCGGCAAATAAATCGTCTCCGGGATTTCTGCACTTTGCATAACGAACATTTCCCTCCAAGTAAGTCGTGCTTTATAGCACACCACCTGTGTACAGTCGCTGCCGTTTCGAGTACGCCGAATGTCATACTTACAAGCACTCTAGCTGCTTTTAATTATCTGTACTAAGTGGTCGATCTACCAAATCCTTGTGACAGCTATGTTTGACAACTGCACAGAGCCCTCGTCAAATCAGGTACCAAGGCTACTCGCGCCCGAATGAAAACACTCCCTAAAGACCCATTCATGGAACTATTTTCCGGTTGGTCGGATAATGAAGAACTGGCCATTTCTAGATTACGACATAAAACCATAACTCTCCTGGAGTTTACATTTATGCTACGACCTTCGGATATCGCACCCACATCCGTTATGTGCAACCCTGATTCCGGGCTCGAGCAGAAATTGGTGTTTTCAACTGACCAGGTAAAATTTCAAGAAAACGGTGATCTATTCAAAAGATCGACCCAATGTCTGCATTGCGTGCATATATACGCACATAGATCACATACGCCCATGTGATTCCAAGCCAGTGTTTCTGTCTGTGAAAGAGCCAGATAAGGCTATCACAGCGAGTACCGTGTCGACCATTCTAGAGGACGCCATCTATCTTGCAGGGTTAGGCATTAGTTTATACTCTGCAAAGTATTTCAGACCGTCAGTGGCGACTCGAATCAGGGTTAGATCTGGATAAAGCCAGACGCATCGACCGTTGGAAGACCTCATCTGTGTTTTTCGAGCATTATGTGTACGGTGAGACTTCTAATTCATACAGACTCGATGCTGTGCTAGGCGAAGAACTGGTGACTCTAAATTTAGCTACACATGTCAGTGAAAAATTTGCTTTAACGTACATTTCCCTAAATGGGAGTTACGCAAATTTGAAAACTTACCTTCCGGATGTTGTTACTTTGTATAGCGCTAAGTTTTAAAGCTTTTGGTGAGAAAAGGACGTCTCAGCGTGTTACGGAGATTGACCTCACTGATCTATTGTATACAGTGTTTTAGTTATAAGGATATACCACTAGGATATGCCTACAGATTGCTCACTTCATAAGAAGGAGTGCTACACAGAGCTATAGCTACACCTGTTATATTGGAAATGCTATACTGAAAAAAATA
Organism: Protula sp. h YS-2021; assembly: GCA_949752745.1. NCBI lineage: Eukaryota > Metazoa > Annelida > Polychaeta > Sabellida > Serpulidae > Protula > Protula sp. h YS-2021. The sequence continues at coordinate 4,067,542 of OX457026.1, read as the reverse complement.
AAACTTAAAACACAAGTAAAAAAACCGATATAAAGCCTACAGTAACAAACTTATAAATATTATAAGAGCAGCCGAAAAATAGTGCTACAGTAGTCTTTTAATGGAACATAAATCAGATATTAAAAACACCTGGAAAGTTTTAAATGAATGTATTAAAAGAGGAAAGAAAAGTTGTTCTTATCCGAATAGTTTTAATATTAACAGCAGGAACATCAGTACTCCTAAAGAAATTCTAAAGAACTCCTAAACGCGTTTAATATTTTTTTCGCTACAGTAGGTCCTAATCTTGCAAAAGGCATCCTACAGGGAAAAACAAAGGTTTCAGAGTATATTTATCATAAGGTAAATAATTCTATGTTTCTTGAATCAGCATGCGCTGAAGAAGTATCAAATGTCATAAAACAATTTGATTCTAAAACCTTATGCGGATTTGATGGACTATCCATGGAGATTGTGAAAAAATAAATGATGTTGTTTGTACTTCGTTCACGCACATATGCAACTTGTCGTTCATTAGTGGTGTTTTTCCAAATAAAATGAAAATTGCAAAGATAATGCCGATATTTAAAACAAGAGATAACAAAATTTGTACAAATTACAGACCAGTGTCACTATTGCCACAATTTTCGAAAGTGTTGGAAAAGTTGTTTAATAAACGTCTTGTGTCATTTGTCGAAAAAATATAATAAAATTTAATACTCGGGGCAGTACGGATTCAGACATAAACACTCAACATCTTTGGCAGTAATTGACCTAATAGAACAAATTACCTCATCTGTTGAAAGAAAAGAATCTACTGTAGGTGTATTCATTGATTTAAAGAAAGCATTTGACACCATAAATCATGATATACTATTACGCAAGTTAGAACTATATGGTATCAGAGGAAATGTGCTAGCATGGTTAAAAAGTTATCTCACATGTCGTTCTCAGTTTGTAAAATTTATAAATACCGACTCGGATGTCTTACCCGTCACCTTTGGAGTACCGCAAGGTTCAATCCTTGGATCTTCGCTTTTTTTATACATAAATGACCTAAGTAACGTGTCTGATCTGCTTAAATTTGTCCTTTTTGCAGATGACACTAATATATTTTATGCAGGTAAAAACGTCGACGATATTTGTTATGTACTATGTAAGGAACTAAAAAAATCGACGATTGGTTTAGGGCAAATAAACTGTCGCTGAACATTTCGAAAACTAATTTTATCGTATTTTCTAATAAGGACTTATCAAAAGTTTTCAATATCAATATTATTGTTATTGATATAGAAAGAGTATATGTAACAAAATTTCTAGGCGTAATGGTCGATAGTAAGTTTAATTGGTCTGCTCATATTTACCATGTTCAGGGTAAACTGGCTAAAAGTATTGCAGTGATTGGCAAAGTTAAATATTTGTTAACATCTTCTTCGTTGTGCACTCTCCATTATGCTCTGCTTTTACCATATCTTAATTACTGCTATGAAATTTGGGGAAACACATATATCACTAGACTGTCACATATTGTAAAACTCCAGAAAAAGGTAATAAGAATAATAGATCATGCACCTTTTTTATCACATAGCAGTCCCCTTTTCTTTAAGCATAAATACTTAAATTTGTTAATTTGGTTAAATTTAATGCCGGTATTGCAATGTATAAAGAAAGAAACAATCTACTACCAAAAAGACTGGCCAAACTTTTCGAAATAAACAGAAATAAAACAAGGCAGTTTGGAAACTTTTCAGTACAGCACTCTAGGACTCGGCTAAAGGGATTTTGTATATCAGTAACTGGAGTTAAACTATGGAATGCTCTGGAGTAATCGATTAAAGAAAGTAAAAGCAATGTTGAGTTCAAAATAAAATCTAAGCGTTTTTTATTAAATAAATATATTTAGGGTAATGTCTCTACATATCTAAGGTCATAACTCTAGGTCATTAGTAAGGCGATTGTCTTCTTACAAAAAACTGCATGTTTCCGTAGCTACTACAAGCAATGTATAAGCTATTTGAAATGGATATTTATTTTTTTCTTCTGTGAAAGAAAAATTGTATTAACATATGGGTAGATTAGCTTTATAAATTTTTAACTTTCTTAATCTATCTTTTCCATTATGACAGCTAGCTGATATTGTTTCATCCTTTTTTTGTAATATTTATTGCTTAAATGTATGTTAATTCAACTGGAGTATATTCTCTTTATCTTAAATGTTCATCTTTATTGTATATCGATTTTGGAAATAAACTTTATTTGATTCGATTTGATATTTGAGGTAAGTGAAAAATTTGCGCGATATACACTATTAAACGCGATATACTGATAGATGATCTCAAAGTAGTATTATAATTAGATGAACTTTACCTGCTCAGTATTCTGCTAAGTAATATAAAACTTAGCATAAAAATAGGAAAGGAATATGGAAAATTCTTTTCAAGCACAATTGGCTCACCACAAAGAGATGGAGCTTCAGCTATACTCTTCTTAACTCACCTAGCCAATTCTATGAAAAGACAACCTGGTTTTGTGTTTGACAATTATAGCAATCTTCACTTTCTACTAGATCAACAATTTGCCTACGACATCAGCTATGGATCTACGCTTAAAAATGAAATAAATAAAATTGAAAATGAAACTACAAAATCACTCAAAAACAGAAATCTACAAATAAATGATAGTAAAACAGAAAAATACACATTTTGCAAAGGCGGTAGCATCGATTGGAAAAGCTGTAAACTAGTAGGTACCTAATTGGAACAGAAGAAGACATCAAAAGAAGAAAAACACTAGCGAATAATGCTTTTAATAAGCTGAAAACTGTATTAATCTCGAAACAACTAAATCTACATGTTAAGATCCGCGTCTTCAACGCATTAATCGAATCAATTTTCTATACAACAGTGAAGTGTGGGGTCTTACCAAATGCCAAGAACAAGAAATAGACATTTTTCACCGCAAACTTCTAAGAACTATACTATCAATAAGATATAGTGCTGGAAACTGGATTAGCAACGAAGAACTGTATAAAAAGACAAACCAAATACCGTGGTCTATTCTGATCAGAAAACGTCGTTGGAATTTTTTGGACACGTCTGCAGATTACCTGAAACGACACCAGCAAGTAGAGCTCTTAAAGAAGCAATTGAAACAGTAAAAAGACCTCCAGGAAGGCAAAAAACAACATACCTATCAACAATAAAACGCGATCTACAAAATAAAGGAATCTACTCAATCTCACAAGCCAAAATATTAGCACAAAACCGTACTAGGTGGAGAGACTCTGTATAGAAACGTATAGAGCTTTGCTCTGAAAGCGTAAACCGACGACGACGACGACGGCGACGACGAAAAATTTGCTTTAACGTACATTTCCCTAAATTTTCAGATACGTCCAATAAAACGCGGCCATTGACAGAAAAAAAACACGTCAAAAAACAAACATTAGCACAAAACCGTACTAGGTGGAGAGAATCTGTATAGAAACGTATAGAGCTTTGCTCTGAAAGCGTAAACCGACGACGACGACGACATGGGGATCCCTGATTCTGTATTGGCCGCAGGATGGATTCCTTTTACTGTTTCAATTGTGGTAGGATTTATGTTAATATCAGCTTTCAATTCTTACTCTGTTTTAACGAATTTCAAAATTTAAACACAATTTATGGGCGATGATACAAGTTCGATTATATTCGCAGGAAGTCGGAACAGAAAGGGTTGACTGATTACAAGGCCCAAACCGTAGACTGGTACGGAGGGTAGAATGAGACATTTGACGCAGATAGGCTGAAACCTGCTTTACTCATTTTACTATTGGATCTAAGGATTCCTTAGATCAACGCACTTGGGAAAGTGTATCTCATAATATTGCAACACAAAATTGAAAGTATCATTTGTTGTTCAAGAGAAAAGTTAATAAAACCAGCCAGATTGATCAGCTGTTTATTTGTTGACGTCGCCATCTTGGTTCTGGGACATCGGTTGTAACGCTGTTTGTGATTGGTTCATGTTCAGACGGACATTTTATGTCTCAAACTTGTCTATTGTTTACCTTAGAAACATAATTTATACTTTTGTGTATTTTAATGGCCGTATAAGTTGGTGTGTTTTTAGGTCCCAACCCTTCGGATTGGGGCCTATAGGTTTGGGGTGTCCGTCCGTCTGTCCGTCATCGCTTTATACCCCTATGAATTTGGGGGGGGGCGGTTGGGGCCTGCTTGTGTTTCACAAATACTTACTTGTGTATTAGCAATGTTTGGTTAGACCTCTTCTGTCGGTGGTACATATTTGTTCACGTGTAAGTTGAGGGATATTTCCCTAAAATCATTAAAAACCAATAATTGTATCCCAATTACGGTGTCGTCCTTGTACAGAAGCAACGTATATTTCCTTCAGAATCCCTTTATTAACACTATGCTTGTGTTTTCCAATTGGTTGTTGTGAAACTCTAGTTTGTTTACTTTTTTGGCCGCCATTTCGCTGTCCTACAAGTGCTGTTTCTCTCTTTGCAAGACCAAATATAAATTCAGTTTACTCCATTGATATCTGGAATTTGTTTTTATTTGAACATTCTGGAGTATGTTTAAAGCCATCACTTTGATGGAAAAGTTCTTGGGTGACAAGCTTTAAATCTTGAGTTACAGCAGTTTAAAAAAAGTAAATAAACTCACGATTTCGTCACAGATTTTACAACCAATATTATCTTGTATAATATGTAAAACCACCCTTAACTTAGAGTTTATTCCTTCCATTTTCGTGTTTACAAGGAAGAGGGAAAGGATATGGAAATCGGACAAATCTTAAACATTATAACTTAAAATCTTAAATGTTTTCAAATTTTCTTCATTAAGATATAAAAACTAGTCATTACAATGAATTATAACAGTTTCGTCTTTGAAGGTTTTACATGCAAAATGAAAGTAAAAAAGTCATTTTAATCCGCTGGGCACCATATATTACCCCGTCTTAGCATAGGAAACCCGAAGTCGATAAGGAAACAAGAATGAAACATTTGACCTAGATATGTGACCTGCTTTATGCATTTTCAATTTTATATGCTTAGCACAGTACGAGTATACTTTGGAAAACAAAGACGAAACTTGAAAAGCCTGGAAAAATGTGAATGGTCGGGTAAAACTTATTCCAGAAAGTCAGGCAAAAGTCAAGAAATTTGAATATTGAAATTTGTAAATTTCCGAGTTTGGAATATTTTCGTTATTGTGTTCATGATTTTCTAATCCAGTTTATTTCACTAGATTTGCTGTCTCAGTGATGACTGTGTCAAACTTTTGAGCAATTTGAGTGCCTTTTCTGACATTCTTTACCTGCGTTAATTCTTAGGCATATTGTCAGACATGTCGCGCGATTGATTACCCGATCAATGAAACTCTGGACAATTTCAGCTTCTTGTATTATTGTATCTGTCAATTACAATTCGGCGAATATTGCAATTGCCCCACATTTAAATGTAATCACCAACACATGATCGCTTAGCGCTTTTTTCTTGTTTCTGTTTGGCCCGTCAATTAATCAATCCATCAATCAAAGTTTATTTTCTGAATCAAAATCAAGGGATTATTACAAGGAAAACAAACATTAGTAATTTATTATTCAAGGAGTTCAGAAAAGGGAACACGCTAAAAGCAAACGCTTGTGACAATGCTTGCCCCTTTCTCCAGTGACAATTACGTTATATACACTTCAGAATTTATTGGATGGTGCTAACTGCACTAATCGAGGAGTGTTTAATGACAACCATCGTAGCACATTATACGACACAACTGATATTTTATCACAAGTTTTATATAAGACGACTCGCTCATAAAAAGAAGAGAGTTAATCGAATAGACATATATTAGACATAATGCTGCCACATTGAGATAAAAGATAGCTACTTCGTCTTTACATAAGTATCAATAAGATAGTGTTTAAGTTTTTTCTTGAATAACCTTTCCGTATGAACAGTTTTCAATTCTGGAGGTAAGGAATTCCACATGTTTACACCCTTAATCCCTAAGCAATGTCTTTTTTTTAATGCAGTTCGCGAATAAACGTGTTTAAAGTTCCCATGTTGTCTAGTAATTCTGTCATTAACGATTTCGAAGCGACACTGAATATTACAAGGAAGGGTATGACTTATCGCTTTAAACATTATTACTAAAGATTTAAATTTAACTACTTCGCGCATTGTCATGATACGCGACTCGAAGAAGAGACTGATCTATTGTATACAGTGTTTTAGTTATAAGGATATACCACTAGGATATGCCTACAGATTGCTCACTTCATAAGAAGGAGTGCTACACAGAGCTATAGCTACACCTGTTATATTGGAAATGCTATACTGAAAAAAATAAAACTTAAAACACAAGTAAAAAAACCGATATAAAGCCTACAGTAACAAACTTATAAATATTATAAGAGCAGCCGAAAAATAGTGCTACAGTAGTCTTTTAATGGAACATAAATCAGATATTAAAAACACCTGGAAAGTTTTAAATGAATGTATTAAAAGAGGAAAGAAAAGTTGTTCTTATCCGAATAGTTTTAATATTAACAGCAGGAACATCAGTACTCCTAAAGAAATTCTAAAGAACTCCTAAACGCGTTTAATATTTTTTTCGCTACAGTAGGTCCTAATCTTGCAAAAGGCATCCTACAGGGAAAAACAAAGGTTTCAGAGTATATTTATCATAAGGTAAATAATTCTATGTTTCTTGAATCAGCATGCGCTGAAGAAGTATCAAATGTCATAAAACAATTTGATTCTAAAACCTTATGCGGATTTGATGGACTATCCATGGAGATTGTGAAAAAATAAATGATATTGTTTGTACTTCGTTCACGCACATATGCAACTTGTCGTTCATTAGTGGTGTTTTTCCAAATAAAATGAAAATTGCAAAGATAATGCCGATATTTAAAACAAGAGATAACAAAATTTGTACAAATTACAGACCAGTGTCACTATTGCCACAATTTTCGAAAGTGTTGGAAAAGTTGTTTAATAAACGTCTTGTGTCATTTGTCGAAAAAATATAATAAAATTTAATACTCGGGGCAGTACGGATTCAGACATAAACACTCAACATCTTTGGCAGTAATTGACCTAATAGAACAAATTACCTCATCTGTTGAAAGAAAAGAATCTACTGTAGGTGTATTCATTGATTTAAAGAAAGCATTTGACACCATAAATCATGATATACTATTACGCAAGTTAGAACTATATGGTATCAGAGGAAATGTGCTAGCATGGTTAAAAAGTTATCTCACATGTCGTTCTCAGTTTGTAAAATTTATAAATACCGACTCGGATGTCTTACCCGTCACCTTTGGAGTACCGCAAGGTTCAATCCTTGGATCTTCGCTTTTTTTATACATAAATGACCTAAGTAACGTGTCTGATCTGCTTAAATTTGTCCTTTTTGCAGATGACACTAATATATTTTATGCAGGTAAAAACGTCGACGATATTTGTTATGTACTATGTAAGGAACTAAAAAAATCGACGATTGGTTTAGGGCAAATAAACTTTCGCTGAACATTTCGAAAACTAATTTTATCGTATTTTCTAATAAGGACTCATCAAAAGTTTTCAATATCAATATTATTGTTATTGATATAGAAAGAGTATATGTAACAAAATTTCTAGGCGTAATGGTCGATAGTAAGTTTAATTGGTCTGCTCATATTTACCATGTTCAGGGTAAACTGGCTAAAAGTATTGCAGTGATTGGCAAAGTTAAATATTTGTTAACATCTTCTTCGTTGTGCACTCTCCATTATGCTCTGCTTTTACCATATCTTAATTACTGCTATGAAATTTGGGGAAACACATATATCACTAGACTGTCACATATTGTAAAACTCCAGAAAAAGGTAATAAGAATAATAGATCATGCACCTTTTTTATCACATAGCAGTCCCCTTTTCTTTAAGCATAAATACTTAAATTTGTTAATTTGGTTAAATTTAATGCCGGTATTGCAATGTATAAAGAAAGAAACAATCTACTACCAAAAAGACTGGCCAAACTTTTCGAAATAAACAGAAATAAAACAAGGCAGTTTGGAAACTTTTCAGTACAGCACTCTAGGACTCGGCTAAAGGGATTTTGTATATCAGTAACTAGAGTTAAACTATGGAATGCTCTGGAGTAATCGATTAAAGAAAGTAAAAGCAATGTTGAGTTCAAAATAAAATCTAAGCGTTTTTTATTAAATAAATATATTTAGGGTAATGTCTCTACATATCTAAGGTCATAACTCTAGGTCATTAGTAAGGCGATTGTCTTCTTACAAAAAACTGCATGTTTCCGTAGCTACTACAAGCAATGTATAAGCTATTTGAAATGGATATTTATTTTTTTCTTCTGTGAAAGAAAAATTGTATTAACATATGGGTAGATTAGCTTTATAAATTTTTAACTTTCTTAATCTATCTTTTCCATTATGACAGCTAGCTGATATTGTTTCATCCTTTTTTTGTAATATTTATTGCTTAAATGTATGTTAATTCAACTGGAGTATATTCTCTTTATCTTAAATGTTCATCTTTATTGTATATCGATTTTGGAAATAAACTTTATTTGATTCGATTTGATATTTGAGGTAAGTGAAAAATTTGCGCGATATACACTATTAAACGCGATATACTGATAGATGATCTCAAAGTAGTATTATAATTAGATGAACTTTACCTGCTCAGTATTCTGCTAAGTAATATAAAACTTAGCATAAAAATAGGAAAGGAATATGGAAAATTCTTTTCAAGCACAATTGGCTCACCACAAGGAGATGGAGCTTCAGCTATACTCTTCTTAACTCACCTAGCCAATTCTATGAAAAGACAACCTGGTTTTGTGTTTGACAATTATAGCAATCTTCACTTTCTACTAGATCAACAATTTGCCTACGACATCAGCTATGGATCTACGCTTAAAAATGAAATAAATAAAATTGAAAATGAAACTACAAAATCACTCAAAAACAGAAATCTACAAATAAATGATAGTAAAACAGAAAAATACACTTTTTGCAAAGGCGGTAGCATCGATTGGAAAAGCTGTAAACTAGTAGGTAGCTTACTTGGAACAGAAGAAGACATCAAAAGAAGAACAACACTAGCGAATAATGCTTTTAATAAGCTGAAAACTGCATTAATCTCGAAACAACTAAATCTACATGTTAAGATCCGCGTCTTCAACGCATTAATCGAATCAATTTTCTATACAACAGTGAAGTGTGGGGTCTTACCAAATGCCAAGAACAAGAAATAGACATTTTTCACCGCAAACTTCTAAGAACTATACTATCAATAAGATATAGTGCTGGAAACTGGATTAGCAACGAAGAACTGTATAAAAAGACAAACCAAATACCGTGGTCTATTCTGATCAGAAAACGTCGTTGGAATTTTTTGGACACGTCTGCAGATTACCTGAAACGACACCAGCAAGTAGAGCTCTTAAAGAAGCAATTGAAACAGTAAAAAGACCTCCAGGAAGACAAAAAACAACATACCTATCAACAATAAAACGCGATCTACAAAATAAAGGAATCTACTCAATCTCACAAGCCAAAATATTAGCACAAAACCGTACTAGGTGGAGAGACTCTGTATAGAAACGTATAGAGCTTTGCTCTGAAAGCGTAAACCGACGACGACGACGGCTTTGAGGGCTTGTAACCACCACTCTGTGTACGCTTCTGCCCAAATCGCCCGCGCTAATTGTGAAAGCTCTTTGTGAGGTGAACCTAAATGGTTTGTGTTTGCTATTGCTGTTATATTGTCCGATAATACATGAACCACTTTGTTTTTGGTGAGATGTCTGAAGGATTTTAGAGTCAGTAGTATTGCCATCATTTCCCTGTAATTCGAAGACTTGTAGCTCATCCTTTTGTTCCAAAATCCGGCTGCTTGAAAATGCCCCGTAAAACCTCCCCAGCCTGTCGAACTCGCATCGGTTGTTATTTGAAGATCTATGGATTTCGGTTTTATGGGGCAACCGTTCCATCCTTTGAGGGCTTGTAACCACCACTCTAGATCTTTTTTCGTAGAACTGTCGATAATTAGGTTTTGTGACCACGTCACTTTGGTCGCTAAGAGACGATAAGCATTCCGGAGAAGAAGTTTTCCGGGTAAAATGACACGGGTCATGGAGATGCACTGACCAGCTATGCAAGCCAGCTTTCTGGCCTTCACAGCATTGTTTTTCAGGATCCTGTTTATATCGTATTTCAGTTTCCTTATTCGTTTCACCGGTACCTGAATGAATGGAAGTTGATTTCGGCTTGAAGAGTGAATCCGATAACCTATAAATTCTACTGTTTTTACCGGAAGTAGGGCTGACTTTTTGTAATTTATGAACCAGCCTAACCTTTTGAGGGTTGTCAACATTGTTTTCAAATGACCGTCCATTATTTTCGACATTAATATCCCGTCGTCCACATAGAACACTATTCGCAGGCCCAACTGTCTGAGAAATTGAATAACTGGTCTTAGCACTTTGTGGAAGTAATAGGGGCTTGCCCCGAGACCGAACGGAAGTACGTTCCACACATAATACCGACCTTTCCATTTTATACCCAGATAGTCTCTAAATTCAGGATTTACACCTACATGAAAAAATCCATTTTCTAAATCAACGGTGACTAGGTCATCATCGTTCTGTATGATATCACAAACATGTTCAATATTCTCATTTGTGAATTTTGGAACAACACAATGCCTGTTAATTTCGCGTAAATCAACAATAAGTCTAAATTTACCCGATTTCTTGCTAACGCAGTGAATTGGCGACACACACGTAGGTTTGTGGTTAACCTTGGCAATAGCTTTAATATCTAGTAAATGGCTAATCTCATCGTCGATGAACTTTTCGTGTTCACTGCTTAGAGATCTATTCGGAATCTCAAAAGATTCCGGTTTGTTTACAAATGGTAAAGGCACACCATTGGCTATCCAATCTAAAATGACAGGGTTATCACAAATATTTGACCAAGCCTCGTAATTATCCCTGAGCGAGTTCGCAACGAAACACATTATCAGCCATTGAACGATATAGCAGTACATGATAATAAATGCAACTTAGGCTACATGAAAAAAATGGCAGTTCACATTAAGAACTAGTAAACAAAGAAGTACATTTTCAAAATAATGCTATGGGAACCAGTGGCTATGCTGAATTAAAATACTGTATCAAATACCAGACGGTAAAAAATAAACAAAGTCATGGAATATGTCACAAGATTAATTGTCTTCCGGTTGTCTGTTGTCTCGTGGGATGTCTTGCTGAACAAATCGGTTGAAGACGTCGTACGACCCACGACCCCGGTAACGTCCACGGAAGTTAGCGCGACCACGTCCTCTACCACGGTGTTGATCGGTATCTCTTCTGTTGTATTGGGTAAGATTTGCAGCAAGTTGTAACGTTTCTAACGAATCAGAAGTAA